>VDFB02338180.1:0-44787 GCA_007258455.2 Sequoia sempervirens | reverse complement strand
TTTGTATCTAACCTCAATCTTTCTGCATCTATAATAGAGGACCCTTCATATCACCCTTGGACTTTCCCATCGCAACTTTGCTTGATTCAGCCTGCATTCAAAAAAGAGCCTCATGAGTATCCAAATATTATCATATTCCAATCAAAGGTTAGCCTGGAAACCACATAAAACAATTAAGATCCATCACTAATCATCAATCTTGAAAATCTAGAAAAATGAAGTAATCTGGAAAATGGAGCAATCCAGAGAAATGCAGTTGGGGCAGAATTCAGAGAAATCTGACCCAAATGGACTCCTACTGCCAAGACATCGTACATCAAATAAATCATTAATACGGACAAAAGAGTTGTGTAACTACCATGAAATCCATCCATTAGCAACAAGAAATCATCATTTAGCATTCAATTCATTACCCCCTAATTTTGATAATCATAAAGAAGAGGAGCCACACAGGAAACTGGAAAAATCCAGACACGTCAGTTTTCTGCGGACAGCTCAAAATTCTAGAATTCATCATACTCCACGGATTTGGCAGAAACTGGGAAAATCCGGGTGCGCAGAAATTTTGTGGACACCTCAGAAACCCGACGATTTCTAACGTGCAAACTACTGACCGAATGATCATGCAAACCTCTCTATTTGGATTCCAATGGACATAAAATCAATCCCAATAAGCAAAATTTTGATAGCACATGAATTTGGATTCCCAAAACCCTCAAATGACTAATTTTTGCAATGGGATGATGATGCCCTAAATTTAATAACCAGACCTCTACCATGAAAGCTAGGCTAAGCTCATAATTTCAAATATTATCCCTCGAAATGATCAAGCTAAAGCACCAAGATCTCACAGGGTCGAGCTAAACTCGAGACATGAAAGTCACGACAACTCCACCGATCTTAGCAAACTCAGGTGAACCTACCGAAACCCTAACCCCACAATACATAGAAAATTATGCGCTCAGAAGGCAAGGCCCTACCAGAAATACCTAACCACAGGAATATACCTGACATTCAATCGATAAAAGAGGAGATGCTCAATGTGGGTGATAAAACCCATGAAAAGGTAGGTCAAACCCTAGTTCGATAAATACATGATCCTGGAACAAGCAAGGGCCGACCTAAAAGGACTGCCAATCAACTCAAAAGATTCAATCAAAGTGCAAACAAATGGAGGGGTCAGCAACGACTTACCACGGATCAATTTTGGATGAAGCTCGAACTCAAGGAAGTCACTGCGAAACAATATGCCCTAGCAACAAGAAACTCAACACCAGCACTCAAGCAATCCACACGCAAGCAGCTCGAATCCAACAATCAAAACTTAAGAAGAACGAACTTAGGTGCTAGAGAAAATAGTAGATGAAATAATGAAATCAAAAGAATACCAAAAGGCCTTAAATCCACCTGCACTCGCACCAAAGAGGACGTACTTCGAACATTAATGAGCGACAAGACTTATTGAGGAAATCCAGAAACCCAAGCCCATAACGGAGTTCTGAAAAAAACCAAGCCAGACGGACAATCGGGGTGGGCGAGAATTCTGCGGATAATGTACCTTTCAGGATTTTAACGAAGTTCAGGAAAATCCGCCCAAGCCAGAAAATATCGGATTCAAGCAAAAACCTGGATTTCAGAAAATTCAACCATAACCAGACAAGGGACCAGGACCCAGGAAAATTCGACTGAGCTGGAAAATCCCGAACCCAGGTCAAAACTCGAACTTTCATCAAAAATCAAGTTTAACCAATTCAATCCTCAGGGCAAGACCGAAGTCATCAAGACCAACATCCCAAGAACTTGAAAAGACAAATCCAATAAAACCAAAGGTCAAAAGACATCAAAAATCAAAGAAAGGGGTCCCTACTCCAAGTGGGGCGTGAGTGCAAAAATGCACAACAAATGACAACTTCACTGGGGAAATGCTCCAAAGCATTTCGATGACAAACTGGAATCAAGAACCCAGAACTTATAGTTTCAACTCATTCACCCAGTCACCTCCTATGGTTAAGGAAAAGAACCCACAAGTCACCCAAACTTTCCTACACTAGGGTCAAAGTGTGTGCATATGCATTCATTACCTCCCCTTAGCTGCAACAGGAACCAAACTTGGTCTGAACAAGCTACATAAAGATTTATACTCTAAAAGTAACCTGGATAGAGCCTTGCTGCCAGTTAGGCCTCCATAGCCCCAATGAGGTTATCACTGTGATCCTCCTGAACATAGCTCTACTGCCAGCCACGCGTCCATAGCCCTGGTAGAGATATCCAGATCCCCCTGATAAGTTGAATTCAACTTTTCAATTTTCAATATTATTATTATTATTATTTTTTTTGATACTGCTTGTCTTCTATTGCTTTCACTTCAACCTGTGAATAATGAAGTTCACACTCAGGGATGAGAACCACAGTGGCACTAGAGTAGAAAAATGATTTTTCACTTGTTCAAACTGCATAAGGACCTTCTGCAACTTCAGGTATCTTTAATATTTAAAAATATGAGACCCTAATGTATTCATGTTCAATCTGACTAGAAGACCCTCTACTTTAAACACAAGGATATGTGACAGTAGGTAGAGAATGCATACCATGATATTCTGGAAGGGTGATTAAAATTTGTAAAAGAAATACTAAGAGCACCACACCTACTTTGTCACCACTGTCATACAAATGCAATAAGGGACCCTAGAAAGAGAAGAGACCAAGAGCGAGAGCAACGCAAACCAAAACAAAACAAACCAAAAAAAACCTACTCTAACGAAAACAAAAATAGGAAAAACCGAAAGGAAACCTACTCTAACTAAGACAGAACAGCAGAAAGCAACCTAAACTAACTATATACAAAGCAGGGAGCTGAAAATAGCTCAGGATTGGAAATAATGTTTCAAATACTGCCCATTGACAGGCAGTGGAATATCTTCTCCCATAAGAGTCTTCAAACGAAAGGCATTATCTCCAAGTATTTCAACAATCTAATATGGACCAAGCCATAGTCTATCAAACTTCCCGTGGTCCCCTTTTCGATCATGAGGCTTATCCCAGTATAACACAAGGTCAGAAATCCTAAAGGCTTTGACCTTAGCTCTTCTGTCAAACCACCTCTTAACTACCCCTTGATGTTTGGAAACATTCTCAAGGGTAGCATCTCATTTTTCCTGAAGGTTCAACAGCTCCGTCAACTTGGCCTCCCTTCTATTCTCCTCATCATAAAACTCATTAATAAATTACAAGGTTAGGATCTTGAGTTGAATGGGGAATACTGGCTCCAGACCATATACTAAGTGATAGGGAGATGTTCCAATGGATGATTTAAGCCTTGTACAATCTGCCTAGAGGGAAAATCAGAGCTGGGTGTGCCAGTCTTTTGGGTTCCTCTCCAACAGCTTACGGATAATAGTCAATAAATTCTTATTGGAAGACTCTGCCAGACCGTTACCTTGGGGGTAATAATTGGACGCAAACTTTATAATAATGCCATGATCAAAAGTTCAATTTAAAAATTTTAAAGATGCAAAAGCAAGACCATTATCACAAACAATAGAAATAGGGCATCCAAATCGATTAATAATAGCAGATTCTAGAAAATCAATCACTACTTCAAATGTACATTGCCTGCAAGCAAAAGCCTCAGTCCATCTTGTGAAATAATCAGTAATAGTTAAAATGTACCTGTGTCCCGCCGAAGATGGTGGGTTGATGGGACCTATAAAGTCCATGCCCCACTGAGCAAAAGGCCTTACCTCAGTAACTGGTTGGAGTGAAAGTGCTACATACCTTTCCTTCGTTGCTGCAGTCTGGCAAGTGTGACAGGTCCTGACATGCTGGTGAACGTCCTTAAATAATGTAGGCCAATAATACCCTGCCCTCAAAATCTTATTTGCTGTGGCAATAGCAGAACCATGGCCAGTGCCATACTTTTCATGAAATTTGTTCATCACCCTTTCAGCTTCCTATCTTCCAAGACACCTCAAATAAATTCTTTCATAATTTTTCTTGTACAGAATAGTTCCTTTCAGCATGAAACCATCACTCTTTAGTTGCAGAGCTCTCATTTGAACAACATTAAGATGACCTAGAGATCGTTGGTTTAGCAAGTAGTAAACTATGTCATCGTACCAGCCGCCTGGGGAAACTTCCTCAATGTTATAATTCTGGACAGTCAGTTCAGGCCCCATTTCAGCCATAGTCTTAGTAAGTCCCTGTCCTCTCACCAACTTCATGGGTTGAATCTCAATGTCGTACTCTTGTAGCATTGTCACCCACTTAGCCCTACGTTCACCCAAATCATTCTGCATCAAAAGTAACTTGACTGCAGGATCTGAGACAATTACATAGACCTTATTCCTGAGGATATAATGTCTAAATTTCTTTACTGCTCTAACCAAGGCATATGCCTGCTTTTCTACACTTGGATATTTCAACTCAGCATCTTTTAATGGTGCACTTATAAAAGCAATAGGATGCTCGCTTCCTTCATCAGACTTTTGAGTCAACATTCCTGCATATGAATGGTCTGAGGCAAATGAATAGATGTAAAAGAGCTTGTTATAATTAGGACTTACCAATACTGGAGCATCAACAATGGCTCTTTTGATTTATGCAAATGCCTCCTTTGCTTCTGTAGTCCATTCGACTTTAGCATCTTGCTTCAACATTGCATTCAATGGCTTAACAATTTCAGCAAATCCAGTGATGAATTTTCTGACAAAGTTGATCTTACCGAAGACTTCATCTCTTTTTTGCTAGTAGGTGGCTGAATCTTCAGTATGGCCTCCACTCTTTCTGGATCAATAGCAATTCCTTTTTCAGATATGACATGTCCCAGCAATTTCCCTTCTGTCACTTCAAAAAATACACTTTTTAGGATTCAGGGATATGCCAAATTCCCTGCACCTTTGAAACACTTTGCGCAAGTCGGAGATATGATCCCCTCTATTTTTAGAAAAGACAGTCAGATCATCCATATAGATAATAATGCACTTGCCTATGATATCCTTGAAGGCAATATCCATAACCCTTTGAAATGTAGCCCCTGCATTAATGAGACCAAAGGGAATCCTCCTGTAGGAAAAGGTACCCCATTTAGTTGTGAAAGTATTTTTGTGTTTGTCTTCATACTGAACCATTACTTGATTGTACCTTGAATAGCCGTCCAAGAAAGACATCATTTGAGAACCATTTACTACTTGAAGTACTTTATCCAATGAAGGGACTGGATAATTGTCCTTTTCTGACGATCTATTCAAATTCTTGAAATCAACGCAAAGTCTGATTTCCATGTTCTTTTTTCTTACTGGAACCAAGTTTGCCACCCATGTTGAATGCCTGACAGGAAATATAATTCTGGCAGACAGTAATTTCTGAACTTTTTTTTGTATAACCGGTTTTAGTAATGCATTAATTGGTCTCTACCTCTGCTTGAAAGGCTTAGCACCTGGCTTTAGAGGTATAGTATGAGTTATGATTGATGTATCATAGGTTTTCAGATCCTCATAACTCTAGGCTATTATATCTGAAAAGCTATGTAATGCTTCAATTATTCCTTGTCTTTCCACTGGAGTGCATACCTTGCCAATAAAAATGTTCTTAACATTATCCTCAGTTCCCAAATTGTAAGTGTCACACTGTCCATTGACAAACCTTTTTTTAGACTCTTGCTCTTGATCTCTGATCTTATCCATATCAAAAATTCACTCTAACTGTACCATCCCTCTTGGAATAGTATTAGACTTCAGGTTTATCACTCCTTCCAAATCTAGTTCGACTTCCTAGAGTTCTGTTTCATCAATGATTTGAGAAGCAAAAATATCTGTGTTTGTGATAAAGTCCAGAATGTGTTTGTCATCTTCAAATACCTGGAAGTTAGTAATATTGTCTGGAACTGATGGCACATGGGTCAATTCTACTATAAACTTCTTCAAACCTGACAAAGATAAAGGCTACAGAGTGCTTGCTGCCTGGGCTAGAGAATCTGCAGTTTGATTTTTCTGCCATGGTATAAGTTGAATATTGAAGGCATCAAATCCCTCAATAAGGTCCCAGACTCTATGCCTGTAATTAGTCATTCTCCTATCATGGCATGAATATTGTTTCCTTACTTGCTTAACTACCAGCTCAGAATCACCAAAAAATTGTAGAACCTTAACCTTTTTCTTAAGTGCCATAAGAAGTCCATGAATTAACGCCTCATATTCTGCTACATTATTAGTACAGTGAAATTGAAGTTTATGGGCTGCAAAGAAATTTTTACCTTTTGGGTTGATCAGTTCAAACCCTGCTCCAGCTCCATGCTTGGATTTAGATCCATCAAATCTGAGAGTCCAGCATTCGGCAGCTGTAGTCCTCTTCATTACGTCCTACTTATTACTGCTGGAGATCTCCTCAGACAACATTGCTTTCTTTCCTTTGTAATCTTCCTAAGGACTTTGCATATCTATCTTGACCACTGGGGTTGGGTTTATGCATTTCTGTACTCGTTCCACTGCTGCTTGGAATAAACAACACTCCAACTCTGAATGGGAAGCATTATGAACTCTACACCAATTAGGTAAGAGTAATTCTTCAAAGCTTGTCCTTCTGCCTAGGTGAATTTGATTTTCAACACACTGATGAATTCCTGGAAGCTGTCCAATAGGCTAATTTGATTATCTTCAAAATTATTTTGTCTTAGTCGATTCTATCTAAACAGTAGCATTGCTGGATTCTATCCCTGTATCAATAGGCATCATATGTAGTATCAATATCTCCTCTGAATCTGACTCCTCATACTGAGTTGACATCATATAATTTCTCATGCCTATTTCCGATATCAAGACTTCAGTTGAAGTATTTTGGTACTCCGTGATAATGTATTTCATTCTTGCTTCTCTCTCAATTCAGATCTGATTTGGTACCCCTTTCCAAGGAAGCCACATGTGGGAGTGATCAGTAGATACATATCCATTTAAGGCCTTAGTAAAATCTCTTCCTAGAATCAGGTCATACGCATCAGGGATATCGTCTACTTGAATATTGATAACCTGTTGAATTCTTGGGTCAAAAGCTACCTGCATGTGAATCATGTTTAATTCTCCCACCACATTCACTTCAGTTCTATCCAACTAAGTTACCTTTTTCTGGGGGTCAGCAGGTGTAATCCCTAAAGCTCTACATACTCTGAATGGCATCACATTAGTAGAAGCACCAGAATCCAATAAATAATTATGTAGATTCTTACCAAATATGCACACAGAGATAAGGAATGGTGGGGTCTCTGTCTTCCCTTGAAACAAGGTTGTCTAAATATCTACCTGGGCCACTTGAGTCTTGTCCTTCTCCTTTCCTTTATCTCTAGGGGGCAAGTTAGTCTGACTGTGGGCCTGGTTTTGTGTCTTCATAGGCTGAGAATTAGAAACCTTGCTGATACCCTCACTAGAAGATTTATCCAAGTACACTGGGTGTGCATCATAAGTACCTAGAACTGTATTCCTAATCGCAGGGAACCTCAATAACTCGAATGCTGAAAGATTTACCTTTAATTTCTTGAACTCCTTAGCAACATACAAGGCCATTTGCTCCTCACTTAGATTCGTATGGACCTCCCTGGAAGATTCCTCCACCTTATCTTTACTTGTTTGAACCACTTTCTCTTTCTGTGAGTCAGTTTGAGCTTGTCCTTCCTTTGCAAGGTACTGCCTGGAAACATGTGGAAAGGATGAATTATTACTAGCATTAGGATCCGGAGGGTTATTGAAATTATTAGGAGGAATGGATATGGTGAAAGGTCCCCCAGCCTGTGGGCGCCTATGAGGCATATCTCTTAAACCCTACCTCTAGAACATCTGTACTTCTTCAACATAATTTTCTTCCTTATCCAAGGGGCCATTATCATTCATTGCTTCCTCATTGAATAACTAAGCCACCTCATCCCCATTGCAGATTTGATCTGTTTTATCTTCCTGGGAATCAGATTCTTCTTTTGGAATATTTTCTTCACTTGCTGGAAAAGGGGCATGGTTTAACACCAGCACAAGAGAGTCATAGGGGGTAGAGGGAACAATCTCTTGACCATTTGCATTATTCTCCACCTCATACTGGAAAATAGAGGCTGTAGTTTGGAACTCTAGACATTCTAACTCCTAATGCTGACTTGTCTTATGGAGTCTACACCATCCTGACAGGGCAGCTTCAACCAGATATACACCACTGAGAGGCTTGTCTTGACCGACTGACTGATTTGCAGATTGGTTGACAGGTTGATCCAAGGGAGTAGGAACTCCTCCATTATTAGGTCCTGTATTCCATGTCCTTTTCTATCCCTGTGATTGCCTTTTATCAAATCCTGATCTACCCCCTTGTCCTCTATTGAAATTCTGCCTCCTATCATTATTGAATCCTCTCTCATTGTTGTAACCCCTATCCTCATTATATCCCTTGTCATTATTGAATCCCCTCTCGTTACACTATCCTCTATCAAAATTCTACCCTTGTGAAAATTCTCTATTATGGCTGGATTGTATATTCTTCTGAGCAGCTTGTAATTCGCTGTTTTGATTCCTTAAGTAGGTCACCTCTAGGTTTAGCTTTTTTATCTGCTCATCCATTTCATCAATCCTTCCCTTATTTGGATCTCCATAAAGGGGCTGGATTGGATTACTTTGGGGAGGAATAGGCATTGTAGTAGATCCTATAGACTGATGCAAGACTTCAGAATTCTGTAAGTAGGAAAAATAGTTGGCTGTGGCTGATATAGGGGCTGGTTAACTTGCTGCTTGAGAAAATTCATCATAGGAGAGACCTGGCTCATGGGGAGACTAGGATGTGGCACCAAAGGTAATTGAGGCACTGGATTCATGATTGGAGTATGATTAGTGAGTGCCTGGTTCACTACTTGAACTTGATTGGGATGTGCAACTGGTCCTAAAGAGGGCAATGGTCCAGTCAAATATTACCTTAAATCTATGCTGAGCTTAATGGATTTTGTATAGGCATTAGTTAGGCTAGCTGGCAGATTGGGTCTCCACTTCAGAAACATTGCTGTAAGACTGTCTAAGGCTTCATAATAGACTCCCAGGGCTATATTGTTATCTAAAACATAAGGGTCTTGAAGTTTGGTGTACGCATGGTGAAACCTATTATTGAAACTGGATATTGGTTCATTAACCTCTCTTGACTCTAGTGAATTGCAGATACAATTCATTGGCACTAATAGGTATCCTGAACTTCTGTAACAAGATAGTTTCAAAATCATTCTAGTTAAGGATTGAGCCAGATGGGAGGTGATTGTACCAGTAAAAAGTCTCTTCTCCTAGTGAGTAAGGAAACAAACTACAGGCAACATCCTCATGAACAATCCCTCTGTCCTTGAGACAGGTTTGAAAGATCCTAATATGCTCCTCTGCAGTCTTGTTTGGGTCATTAACATGAAATTTTGAACATAAATGCTTAGGGTTCTTGGGCATAACATTGTAAGCGTGGAAAAACAAGGGAGATGGATTATTAGCAAGGAAAACCATTGGAAAAAGTGGGGGTGGCGGTTGTGGTTGATTAATGACATGCTGGGGTTGCTAAACGGGGACTGCCTCAGGGATGGGTATAGCCTCAACTTTTGGAAGTGAAGATGCAGATGATACGGGTGAAGGGATAGGAGATGATGATTCTCCCCTTTCTCAAGTCCTCCTTGAACTAGTGGGGAATTGTAATTCCTGTAAATCTTCTTCTCCTGGGGTAGATTTGGTACTTCTCCTATATCTCTCAGGAGAGATGGCGTTTAAGAAATGATCCAGTGTGCTCATTCAGGCCCTCCTTCTAGCGCCAATCTATTGATGGTGTTTTCTGCACATCAACAACTCAGACGAAATACAATATCCTATCTCTCTTGAAAGGTAATCTTCAACAATAAATTACTAAAAATCACCCTAAGGTCTCTCGGGTGTCAGGTCATGACAATGCATAAACAACTCAGATAAAATATGAAAATGCTGGTAATCACAATCAGACCTTAGTACAAGAAGATTGTATCTTCCCAATTTATCAAATCTTGCAATATAATGATCTTAGATCCTAAGTCTAACCAAATGATAAAGAAACAACAAAAGATAAGGGTGCAAAGATATAATGAAATCTACACTATTTCTAGGATGAACAATGCAAATGACAGATATCTAGAACATACCAATCTCACATAACCAATCCTTGCTTAACCCACAATGCAATATCACAAGAATGGTGCAATCTTCTAAGGTATACATATTTTCAAATCATAGATATTTATCCACAATCGAATTAAGCACAAATAGATGTATGGTCCAGGTTGACTTCACCAGCCTACTACAATCAGATAGTTACTGGGAGTATAGACCAGAGATTGCTACAAATATTCCAAGTCTGAAATCATTAACATTATTCACCAAGCTAATCTAATTCTTAATCTAACACTAATCCAATTTCTTCAAGCAATCTCAAATGATGGAACAACAGGAACCATGCAAGATAAACTAACATAGAAGAATTCACCAGAGAAACCACAATGCCTTCAATTGTATTAGATCACCAAAATGCAGCAATAATTCCACTATTTTGTTACAATATTTGCTTCAAGAAATAACTATTATCTCTACTACAAAATGCTCTATCTCCTTCTTAATCTAGCTTGTCTCTATTTTCTTCTAACTAACTCCTTACAATGAGGCAAGAATGCCTTTATAGAGGATCCTCAAAACATGTCGGCTCAGCCAAACATTTACAAAATAAAATAGTCAAGTCGGCCTTAGGAATTTCAAAATAAGGCACACATTAAATGCTGATACATCATCAAGGTTGGCCTAGACACACTCCTCAATGCAACCCAGATCAACACATGCCCTATAATAATAGGGAAGCACAAATCTCAAAATTGGCATTAACTACCACCTCTCTTATCCTTGTTCTAATCCAACACTTCATGAACCTTCAAAAACACTCTATCCAGCTCAGCAACAGGTTGCAGAGGTAGGATCTTGAGCCAACATTCAATGGAGCCAATTTTTTCCTTTGACTACTTAACAATTTTATCCCATTCACCCTTATGCACTTGGTACTTGTCCATCACAGCCAAGTAAGTTGCCGCGTCATCCAATTGGTGCCCTGTTACCACATTTTCAGAATTAGGGGCATAGACATCATGCCACCATTCCCTCAATTGTTCCAAGCTCAGGTACTTGGGAGCAATGTTCCTTCTACCATTCATTATTTCAAAGAATGCAATACATCCATCATAAACACTGGTCAGATCACCATCCATCTGTTTCTTTCGCTTATGGATCTTCTTGATGGCTTTCTGTCGAATTTGCAAGGCTTCAAACCATTCCTAAGGCTCATTAACTTTGTATGAAGGAAGGATCCCATCTACAACCAACGGGTCCTTACCATACTCCATGATCGCTTTAACTTTCTGCAATAAAAGGTCAATATCCTACTTATCTTGAGATAAAACATGCTCCAATAAATCTTTAGCTCTTACTGCATCCTTTCCAAATTGAAAGGATTTCTTTTATTGCATCATCTCCTTTTACTTGTACATCTCTTAACCAATCTATTGTAGTCTGAGTGGAAGCTTTCATCCTTTCAATTTTAGAAATAATCTCCTTAGGCAGGAAACTAGCAGCAGTAGAAGAGGATGGGTGCAGAGATTGCAAAGGCTTCATCAAGTCTTCTAGACACTTCTTAAGCTTTTCATTCTCCCTTTTAAGCTCATGCTTGGATTGTGTCTCCTTCCTTAATCTCCCAATTATTACTGCACTGGATCCCTCGTACTCTTCAATATCCTGTTCCATAGAAGCTGGTCCAAGATTGATAGTCTGTACATTGTAATCTTTGCCGGTGACCTCATCTTTACCCTTATCAGCAGCAGGGGTGGCAATATGAATAACCCTGTTACTCGCTTCATCTCTTTCTATCTTTGAAACTACCTTAGCCATCTTTTTCTTTTTACCTTTACCAATCTTGGCCAACATTTCATTCCAATCAAGGAGGTGTCCTCAACAATGACCTGTTTCTTTCTTGTAATCTCCTTATCCAGCCAATCCGAGACAACAGGGTCCACCCGAATTTCATCTGTCTTGACCTCTTCATGCTGCTCTGCGGTCTCATGCTTTTCCTTCTCAGGAGACTAATCACCTTGATTACCTAGCTCAGGCTCTTCTTCTTGCAGAGGTGATGGGGTCTTGACAGGAACATCCTCCTTCTCAGGGGATCCATTATTCTTGCTGCTTGCCAGTGAATCCTCATACTGTACTAGTGGAGAAGGGTGCATTTCCACATCCTCAACCTCAAGTTCAGCTACTGTACCAAAGAGTTCTCCCTCCTTGAATGGTTCTACCTCCCCGCTAGTCTCATGCTCTTGATGGGCTGTCTGTTTAGGTATACTCAATGAAGGAGAAGTAGCCTTCTGTTGCTCCACAGCCAGTGCCTTTGGAAGAGGATCCATCTTTTGCATAGTCTCCTTGGGAGATGGAGTCCTTGACCTCCTCATATAAACCCAGGGCTTTTCTCCTGAGCTCTCCACATCAACCATTGGAAGGTTTGCCTCATCCTTGGAAGTTTCTTGATCTTTCTTCTTTGAACCCCTAGTTGTCCTTGTCCTTTTCGGCTCTGGAGGAATATCTTCTTTCTCTGCTTGCTCAAGTTCCTCCTCCTCTATAGACTTACCGATTCTCAAAGTTTGGCTTCTCTTCTTTCCCTTAGGTTTCCTTTTCTGTTCCGGATCACTTTCCTTAGGGCCTCTAATTTTGATCTTGAAAGGTGAGCTTCCTTTAGCTTTACCTTTGGAATCATCCTCACTGGATTCCTCTGAGGTGGAAAGAGGATTCAGATTTCCCATTAGATTAAAGGTACAAGGTACCTTCTTACTTTCAAGCTCCCATACTTTGTGCTTCAACCATGACTTAGTAAACTTCATAACAGGAGCCATTAGTTCTTCCAGCTTGGTTACCTCATTTTCAGACCAGTTTATCTCCCCAATGGATCTGTACTTGACTGACTCATATGCATGATCTTGAACCAGATTCCCGTCATCCTCTAACTGGTCAGGGATCAACTTGACATTATACAGTTTGATCACATCAACTAGAATCCTAGAGTATCTTTTCTTCCTCACTTCAAAGTCATCTTTGATGTTTGCCCAGTAATCCTCTAGGTCGTCTTTGTGGTGGTATTCTTTGGCGGCCTTCTTTTGCGCTTCTCCAGTAATGTCAAAATTTGTTCTCTTAGAATGGAAAGAGAAGCCCAAAGCACTCAACTCCTCTCCTGATGCATAAGCTAATTGGATGGAAGGGCAAACTTTTCTATACCAATTTTCAAAGGGAAGTCACCACCAAACCCTGTCTTATGCTTTGCCTTTTTAACAATAACATCAAAGTCATATTTCTGCCTCGTAACCTCCAATAGCACAATGTGGTTAGTAGGATATCTTGGCAATCTGTATGGAGCAGTTTGACATCTGTCAATTCTGATGTAAGAGAAAGTGGGGAATTGAATAAACCAGGCTCCATACTTTTTGATCAACTCCTTAGCTTCATCAGATATTCTCACATGCTCTGCGTTCTGGAGCAACCTAGTGATACGCATTGTGAATGCATCATTTTTTCTCCTATAATTCTAATTTCCTAAGTGCAATTCAGGGTATATCTCATAGATGATGTCCTGTCCAAATGTTCCTTTTGGGTTCAAACCCCTGTATGGGTAAAATCTGGCCAACACATATATCACATAAGAGGACATGGTGAATCTCTTTATTTCTAACACATCCCTCAGTTGCCTATCAATCATTGCATTAATAATCCCTACCCAATGGTAATTAATACTCTGCTCAATCTTGTTAATCACATGCACCATCCAATTCTCCAATACCCCGACACTCTTCAAACTGGCTACCCTGCTCAATAGTGTGATTGCATTATATATGTCTAGTTTGAATTTGACCCTATGTAATTGCTTGGGCAGTTTGGAAAAATGAGATTTTGGTTTCTCCAACCAAGAATTAATCATCTGCTGGGCTTTAGTGGGCTCATCCTCATAGTAAGTTCTAGCCAAGTCCATGTCCAAGGCGCACACACATGGCAAGTCCGGCATGTCAAATGCTTGAGCAATAGAAACTGGATTGAAGTTCGCCAAGACTCTTCCTTCAGAGCTAACGACCCTCTGCGTATCAAAGTCATATTGCCAGGCACACTCTAATATAAACTCATAACACTAGACTGCAGGAGGGAATCCTACTACATGGACCAGTCCGGATTTCATCATTCCCTTGGTCAAGGCCGATAGATCTTTCTGAGCTGTTCTTGCCTTGAATTCCTCATACCTCCATCCTCCTGCATTAGTGTTGGAGACCTCAGACCATACTGAAGCTATCTTGCTGTCAGGCACCTAACTCTTTGTATCCAGCCTCAATCTTTCTGCATCTGTAACGGAGGACCCTTCAGTATCACCCTTGGACTTTTCTGTTGCAACTTTGCTTGATTTAGCCTGCATTCAAAAAAGAACTTCATGAGTATCCAACTATTATCCATATTCCAATCAAAGGTTAGCCTGGAAACCACATAAAACAATTAAGATCCATCAGTAATCATCAATCTTGAAAATTGAGAAAAATGAAGTAATCCAAGAAATGGAGCAATCCGGGGAAATGCAGTCAGGATAGAATTCAAGGAAATCTGACCCAGACGGACTCCTGCTGCCAAGACATCATACATCAAATAAATCATTAATACAGAAAAAAGAGTTGTGTAACTACCATGAAATCCATCCATTAGCAACAAGAAATCATCATTTAGCATTCAATTCATTACCCCCTAATTTCGATAATCACAAAGAAGAGGAGCCACACAGGAAACCGAAAAAATCCAGACAGGTCGGTTTTCTGCAGACAACTCAAAATTCTAGAATTCATCATACTCTACGGATTTGGCAAAAACAAGGAAAATCTAGGTGCGCAGAAATTCTTTGGACACCTCGGAAACCCGATGATTGCTAACGCGCAAACTACTAACCGAATGATCATGCAAACCTCTCTATTTGGATTCCAATGGACATAAAATCAATCCCAATAAGAAAATTTTTGATAGCACATGAATTTGGATTCCCAAAACCCTCAAATGACTAATTTTTGCAATGGGATGATGATGCCCTAAATTTAATAACCATACCTCTACCATGAAAGCTAGGGTAAGCTCAGAATTTCAAATACTATCCCTCGAAATGATCAAGCTAAAGCACCAGGATCTCACAGGGTCGAGCTAAACTCGAGACATGAAAGTCGCGACAACTCCACTGATCTTAGCAAACTCAGGCAAACCTACTGAAACCGTAACCCCACAATACATAGAAAATTATGTGCTTAGAAGGCAAGGCCCTACCAGAAATACCTAACCACAGGAATATACCTGACATTCAATCGATAAAAGAGGAGATGCTTAGTGCAGGTGATAAAACCCATGAAAAGGTAGGTCAAACCCTAGTTCGATAAATACATGATCATGGAACAAGCAAGGGCTGACCTAAAAGGACTGCCAATCAACTCAAAAGATTCAATCAAAGTGCAAACAAATGGAGGGGTCAGCAATGACTTACCATGGATCAATTCTGGATGAAGCTCGAACTTGAGGAAGTCACTGCAAAACAATGTTCCCTAGCAATGAGAAACTCAACACCAACGCTCAAGCAATCCACATGCAAGCAGCTCGAATCCAACAATCAAAACTCAAGAAGAACGAACTCAGGCACCAGAGCAAATAGTAGATGAAATAATGAATTCAAAAGAATACTAAAAGGTCTTAAATCCACTTGCACTCGTGCCAGAGAGGATGTACTTCAAACATTAATGAGCGACAAGATTGATCGAGGAAATTCGGAAACCCGAGCCCAGAATGGAATTTCAAAAAAAACCAAGCCAGATGGACAATCTAGGTGGGCGAGAATTCTACGGATAATGTACCTTTCAGGATTTTAACAAAGTTCGGGAAAATCTGCCCAAGCCAGAAAATCCTGGATTCAAGCAAAAACCCGGATTTCAAAAAATTCAACCATAACCAGATAAGGGACCAGGACCCGGGAAAATATGACTGAGCTGGAAAATCCCGGACCCAGGTCAAAACCCAGACTTTCATCAAAAATCAAGTTTAACCAATTCAATCCTCAGGGCAAGACCGAAGTCTTCAAGACCAACATCCCAAGACCTTGAAAAGACAAATCCAATAAAACCAAAGGTTAAAAGACATCAGAAATCAAAGAAAGGGGTCCCTACTCCAAGTGGGGCGTGTGTGAAAAAATGCACAATAGGTTCCAACGGATGTATAGGAGATTGCAAGATCCCTATTTAGTCGCTGAGAATAGTGACATCCAAGCTTACTTTAGAGTTATAGATCCCTTGCTGGGCTTGTTCTTGCAAAGGACCTATCAACTAGCTGATATTGATTCTCTATCCAAAGTCTATCATCTAACTATCAAGCTGTAGCAGCAAATCAGTTCTCAACAAGGAAGCCTGGGAGGAGGTTTCCCTTCAATAGGGTATCAGATGCATAGCCCAACTCCTTTATTCAACACTATCCCAAGGATGTCTTCTTCACATTATGGGCCTATGTCTGAATTGCAAACCCAACCACCTATTCCATTCTTTGCTACTGGAACTCTTGATCTCTTTCAACAATCATAGCTTCCTCAAAGTTCCTATGGTCATCCTAACCAAGTTGGAACACCAAATCATGGAGGTCAGCCACCTGTTGCTAAGAGTGTGGAAAGTGGAAAGACAACTCAGCTTACAAATGTGGTAGAAACCCTAAAGAAAACACCGTCTCAAGTTACAAATGACATGGATCATCTTCGATTGAACCCCTTCCAAAACTAGGGTAACTATCAGAATCATAAAAAATACAACCAAAGGGGTTATCACAGCCAAAGCTCCTCTAACCAAGGGTACCAGAACCAAAACAGAGGGTATAATCAAAGGCCAAATAACAACAGACAATGGAATACAAGGCCTAATAATGGTGGAGTCTCTCACAACTATCAAGCAAATGAGGAGAGAGCATATATTGCAAACGTGGCTGACCTCAACTTTATGACCAATTGGTGTAGGTTGCATGATACTGCAACCCATTCTGAGGTGAAATGCCCTCAGACGGAGAAAGTTGTCAAGATGGCACATGAAGATGCCCATACATTCCAGGGGAATTCAAACAAAGGAGATGACTCAGTCGATACAACCATGACTTATGACCTCTTTGAGGAGGAACCTTCATTCCCAAGGCAAGAGGAGAATGAACCAGAGGAAGATTCATATGATGCTCAAACCTTTCAAACAAAAGGAGGACACTTCCTGAGAAATCAAGGTAAGGGTCCATTCATCTCATCAGCACCCCTTAATCACATGGTGCCTCCAAATCAAAGTGCTGATAATAATCCTCCCCCACAAAAAGGTCCGCCTGAATTCCATAACAAGGGTAATTCCTTTGGTGTTCTCAAAGGTACTGCTAGTTATAATGCAAAATTTGATATTGTTTCTGAGATGCAGAAACAAAAAAATTCTTTGTCATATTTTGACATCTTAAAGTGGTGCCCTGCCCAAAGGGAGATAGTGCTGAAAGCATTAGAGCAAGGTGACAAATCAAAAGGAATGAACAAGGTGGCACCTGCTGGGGATGTGAATGCAGCCTTGTACAGAAACAAGATAGGAACTCCACCATTTCTTTTGAGTTTAAGAATCTGTGGGAAGAACCTAGACAATTGTTTATTAGATTCAAGGGCTTCAGGCAATGTTATGCCCTTTTCCATATGCAAGAAGCTGGGATTGAACCCGGTACAAACGAATAAGAAGGTTATCCAACTTGACAAAACAGAGGTTAATGTGGTGGGGGAATTAAGGAACATATATGTGCAAGTAGGATCAGACCCCAGGGTTCAAACCAACATAGACATTCAATTGGCAGACATTCTTGAGACCTACGGTATGCTGCTGAGCAGAGATCTGATGAAAAGTCTAGGGGGATATCTTTCCCTTGAATTTTCACATATGTGGCTACCATGGAGAGGGATTCCTACTTAGATTAGGATTGAAAGTGAGCCCCGCCTCAAGCATATCATCACGAAATATGATTTCCCCAACGAGGTAGCCTATTTCAAAACCGGGATAGGGGTTTACAAAAGAGATGAAATTTTAACCTTTTCTGTTCTTGATCCTAAAGGACTACCTGTAGACACCTAAAAATGACCTAGGCCTGCAAGCTTCATTTTTACCACTCTCGTCCTAGCATAATTAATACATTTAATTATGTCCTTGGCCCACATTCGACTATTAATTAAATAATTCATAATTATTTAATTAATTCATGTCTCTTGCATTCTTCATGATTATTAAATAAATAAATCATATTTATTTATTCAATACGTCACTAAAGGTCTATTGTCCTCTTGCAATTAAATAAATTTATTAATTTATTTAAACACTTTCAATCGTTTATTCTTCCTAATTATTAAATAAATGAATTTCATTTATTTATTTGATGTCACTAATTGTCACAATTAAATAAATTTATTAATTTATTTAATTATTCAGTCTTATCTTCTAAATTAAATAATTATTTTTAATTATTTAATTACTAATTTCACTTTTCATTTTAAATAAATGAAAATATTTAAAATGATTTCATTTTATTAACTCCCACTCTTTTTAGTAAATAATATGAAAAAGATTATTTACTTGTCACACAAAATCATCATTTTGAATTAATTAAATTCAAAAAGATATTATTCTTCCAAAAATCAAGTAATTTTTATTTAATTCTTGATTTTTCCAAATATGATCTTCAGTTCAATCAGGTAATCCTTATCTTCTTGATTTTCGAATATATTTTATTTCTTCTAATTAATTACCTCATTTATTCCCCACCCTTGATGTGATTTTCTCAGATTGCATCTTGGCCTCTCATTTAAGGATTTCCCCTTAACCCTAATTAGGGATTATCCTACAAAATCTAGACCATTGATTCTAGGGTATTTGTCATCTTCTCATCCTGGCCACACATTCAAAATTGCAGTTTCTATAAAATGGCAATTTTGTTCTTATTTTGTCTCTCATGCTCATTCTGTCAACTTAGGCTATTATTATTGTCATTTGCAGTCATTGTCATTTTCAGTCTATTGTGAAGTCATTTTTTATACAAATCCTTCAACATTTGCATAAGGCTTAGACATTATTATAGGTTGCTCATTTGAAATATGAGGGCATCTCTATTTACTGCAAGCTAGAAGGTGTAACAAAGGTGAACCATGGAAGATGAAGATTTCTGGTGACATTGTTCCTTTTATTTTCATGTTTATTTCCTTTGTGCTTTGTTACTTCATGGGATTTTGATGTTTATTGATTTAATCATCTAACAATCTAATTTTCCATAGATACACTACCAATACCAAAGTTCCCTAATTTAATGATTAATGAAAATCAACAGGCATTGATTAGGAAGCTACAACAAGATCAGCTGGTCTTGGGGGAAGACATCAATTTGCAAAGTCTTTTACTCCCTAATTGGTGTAGGGTACATTACCAAAAATATTCTGAATTGACTTGCCAACCCTGCATTGACATTTTAAATCATGTTGCCCAAGCTGAGGATGCTAGCTCAGGTCACCCTGAGACCATTGCAGATCACTTCCCATTTGAAGCCAAGGAAGCAACAATGTTAACCAGAAATGAGATACCTTCAAAGGAGGTTCCTCCTCAAATTGAACCTACCCCAGACACATGTCCAAATCAACACATTGATGAGGAGCAGCCCCAAGGTTTGTTTGACACCCCTACACTCACGGATATACCAAAATCCAAGAGGTTAACCAAAGATACAAGTGAATTTCAAGAAGATAACCTTGGGTCACATGATACATCTATACAGGGATTGAGAATTACTCCTAAGGAACCTATTGAACACCCATTCCCTGTATTTGATCCAAAAGATCAAGTAATCCCACTCATGGCTCATTCTATCCAACTGCCCACAATGACCCCAAAAGGACCAACCCCAGCTCACGATCAGCTATGGACCCTTACATTTGATGGATCCAAATCTAAGACAGGCTGTGGCATTGGGATTGAACTAACCAGCCCAAAAGGGAAAACCTTCATTGCTTCTTATAGGTTGCAGTTCGGGTGCACAAACAATGTAGCAGAGTATGAAGCTCTGGCATGGGGATTGATGTTTGCACATAAGAAGAAGGTCACTGCCTTGATGGTCAAGGGAGATTCATAAATTGTTATCAAGCAAGTGCGCAACCAATATACATGTCACAATAAAAGGTTAGCAGCATATAGAAATCGAGTATGGAACCTAATTGAAGATTTTGATGCCTTTGGGATTAGCTTAATCCCTAGACAAGAAAATCAGATAGCCGATTCATTAGCTATTGCTGCAAGTACCCTAAAATCTATGCAAGGCTCCAAGCTCAAGAAATTCTCCATAGAATTGATATCCACCCCAGTCGTTTCGGATAATATCAAGAATTTTCAAGTTTTTGATGATGACCGACATATCCTTGCTTTTCTAGCAAGTTTTGATGTTTTTGAGGGGAAAATTATTGATGAGTCCAACAAAGATCAAGGAGATTGGAACCCCGGAGATTATGATACAGAAGGGGTCCTTAATATGAAAAGTAATAACATTCCTAAGGGAATGGTTTTCGTTAGAAATAATTTTTGACTCAGACCCAAGGGCTTGAGAGAAGGCGTCAGCTAAAGACAAAGGAGGCGAATATGAAATGGTTAACCTAGCTGATTCGGGTCCCGAAAGGAATGTCTACATAGGGAAAGCCTGCCCTAAAACTATCAGAAAAGACATATTAATGGCACTGAAGAAAGATATTGCTGCCATAGCTTGGGGATATGAAGACCTAAAGACATTTGATGCTACTGCAATGACTCATACTATTCCCCTTAAGCCCGAGGCCAAGCCATTCCGACAAAAGCAACACCCTGTCAATGCCTTGATTGAACCACTGATCTTCAAAGAAGTTTAGAAATTGCTCTCTGCAAGGATTATCTTCCCTGTACACCATTCAACATGGGTGGCTAACTTAGTTCTAGTCTGTAAGAAAAATGGAGAGATTAGACTATGTGTGGACTTCAGAAATTTGAATAGAGCCTCAGAAAAAGATAACTACCCACTTCCTTCTCTGGATGAAGTCTTGCAAACCATTAATGGATCTCAGATGATATAATTCTTGAATGGTTACTCTGGATACAATTAGGTAATGGTTAACTATGAAGACAAAATGAAGACAACCTTCACCACCAAGTGGGGAATGTATGCTTATAGAAGAATGCATTCGGTTTGATAAACGCTGGAGAAACTTTCCAGTGTGCCATGGACATAGCATTCAAGGACATAATCGGTAAATGCATTATTTTTTACATGGATGACTTGACGGTGTTCTCCAAGGATAGATTGAACCATGTTGCAGATTTAGCCAAAGTTCTTCAAAGATGTATCCAGTATGGCATCTCCTTGAATCCAAAAAAATGTGTGTTTGGAGTTTCTGAAGGGAAGCTTTTGGGGCACATAATCTCAGAAAGAGGAATATCAATCGACCTAGATCAAGTTGAGTCCATCCTCAAGAGAGCCATGCCAGGAAGTAAGAAAGAGATGAGATCATTTTTTGGAAAGATCAACTTCGTGAGGAAGTTTATCACAGGCTTTGCAGAAATTGTGAAACCCTTGAATGAAATGATGAAGAAGGATGCCAAAATAGAGTGGAGTGATGAGGCGAAAGCTGCATTTTCTCAAGTCAAGTGATCCATTTATTCTTTTGCCTCTGAACATTCTTGTGCAGCTGTTCTATATTTATTCTTTTTCCTCTGAACATTCTTGTGCGACTGTTCTAACTCAACGGGGAGAAGAGGGGGAAGAGAGGCCAATTGCTTTCATGAGCTCTCCATTCAAAAATGCTGAATTTAAATACCCACCTCTTGAGAAGCAGGCTTTTGCACTGGTCTGAGCTATCAAAAAGTTCATACAATACATTCTCTGAAGCCAAATTATTGCTGTAGTTTGTGACGTTGCTGTCAAGTCTCTACTTATGCAGAGCAAACTGGGAGAGAGAAGAGGGAAATGGATGGCCATCTTGCAAGAGTTCGATCTAGAGATACACCCTATGAAACTTGTCCCAGGTTTGGGTTTGTCTAAATCTATGGCTGCTGCTGGTAACAACATTATTTGTCAACAATACACTACTTAGTCCTTCTCAAACAACCCTTGGTATGCTGATATCATTTGTTTCATGCTCAATAACTGGTGTCCGGAGGGAATGAATGCCACTCAAAGGATAGCACTAAGACTAAAAATCTCACACTATATGTTTAAAGGAGGATTGCTATACCAGAAGAATTTTGAAGGAGTGTACCTATGATGCCTTAATCAGCAAGAGGCTAAGCATGTGATCTCTGAGTTTCATGGGAAACATGACATGGGTCATGGTTCTACAGATTCACTGGCACATCAGATCCTTAGGTCTGGTTATTACTGGCCATGTGTGTTCAAAGATGTCCATCAACATGTGAGAACATGTCACGTATGTCAGATCTCTCCATCAAAAGAATGTCATGCAGCCATGCCATTACAACCTGTCTATGAGGTAAGGCCATTTTCCCAATGGGCACTGGATTTCATTGGGGTAATTAACCCAAACTCTTATGCAGGACACAAGTTCATTTTTACTGCCACTGATTACTACCCAAGGTGGACAGAGGCTATACCCTGCAAGCACAACACAACGGGGGTAGTGATCAAGTTCCTCACCGAATGCATCACTACAAGGTTTGGGGTACCCTTCACGTTGGTATGTGACAATGGCTCTACTTTTTCTTCTGCTGAGTTTATTTCCTGGGCTCATGATCACAAAATTGTCTTGAAGTATTCCTCAAATTATTACCCACAAGGAAATGGAGTAGCATAGTCAACCAATAAGAACCTTCTAGGGGTAAGAAAGAAACTGTTAAAACACAAACCTAGGGACTTACATACCTAGCTAAGATTTGCATTATGGGCTGATAGGACAAGGATCAAGGCTGCTTTAAACACCTCACCATTCAAGCTAGTATATGGCCAAGAGCCTGTCTTCCCTATCCATCTGCAGATACATATCCTTGAGTTCATGAAAAAATTCTACTCTAATGACAATAGGATAGAAGTCAGATTAGTTGCTTTATTAAAATTAGAAGAGCAAAGGGATGCTGCCTTGCAACAATTCTTCACACATCAGGCTGTTGTCAAATTTTGGTTTGAAAAAAGAGCCAAAATCAAAGCTTTTAGAATATTTGACCTTGTGCTATTGTGGGATAAAGCCAATGAAAAGAAAGGCAGTCACCAAAAGTTTGAAAAACTCTAGCTAGGTCCTTATCAGATTGCTGAGATCCTAGGAGAAAATGCTTTTCGATTAAGTAGTCTCATTGGAGAACCTGTTCCCTTGCTTGTCAATGGGTAGTTTCTCAAACACTATTTTGAGTCATAAAGCTTGTTAATTTCTGCTCTGCATGTAAATAGTTTGCTGTTCTTCATGTAAATATTTTTTTTGTTTCCTGCTTGTAAGTAATTTTCTCTTTTGTTTGTAAATGATTTGTTGTTTGCCTATTTGTCCTTTCTTTCTATCTTTTGTTTCCTTTGTTCTTTGGTGTCGGTCTTGTGTTATTCTTGGGGGTTGAACTATTTCTTTCCATCTTGAAATGGTGGGTTGTTATCTGAAGTACACTTTGGTTGTTAGGAGGGAAGCAATTTAGATATTTTCAAGTTTACTGACTGGGTGCTTTTGTCCTAGATTCTTTGTTTAATGCCCATTGCCAATGGGAGTTGTGGAAAGTCTTGAAAGCAAGGTGCAAAGTAAATAACCTTCATTAGCTCCCTTTGAATCTATCACAAATCATTAGGATCATCTCCTCTTGTAATGATGTATTTTTCCTAGGGTGACAGTGTGGTAAGATTTGAGTGAAAAATATGATTCCTAAGTGCTATCATGAGGTCCATGGTAGTTTTCAACCCAGATCAGATATTAAACATCTGACATATTGAGAAAAATTGAATGAAATAACTGAAACTTTAAGAGAAAACATAAAAGAAAAAGAAAAGAATTATCTAAGGAAAAGAAAAGAGGACTCAATATGAATGGGTGATTCTAGTATCTCTACCGGGGCTATGAATACCTGACTGGCAGTAGAGCAATGCTGTGGGAAAACTAGAGGTATCTCCATCGGGGCTATGAATGCCTGACTGGTAGCGGAGCAATGCTCAGGATATCATTGCATGACAGCTAAGGGGAATCAACTCACGTAGCTCAAATATTGCACATTGTTGCCCGAAAGATGAAGAAAGCTTTATAAAAGGTTGATGCACAATCAAACACACACATAGATTCAGGGGTAGTTATTGTTGATTTACATTTGAGATTCTAGCTCAGCCTTGGTTGTTAAAACTGACCCAACTGGAGTTGTGATGTTTATAAACCAGAGATTTTGGGTAGCTGAATCCCTCGGTTTCTTGAAAATGGTTAAATGATTTTCCTAGCCGAGTTACCATTTGTTATGCCTTGCATAACCACCCCATTTTATTCTGGAACAAAATGGGTCCCCCTTTTTCTTTTCCCTTTGGCCTTTGGTTTTCTGCCTTAGGAATTTTTCTTTTAAGTTCTGTTGGAAGCAGAACTGGGATCAATACCGTACTTGGAATTCCTTCCAAGTTCTGGTCTTGTTTCATCCCCAGTTCTGATTCCGACGGTTCGTCTTCATCTTTTGTTCTTTCTCGGAGTCGGGTCCGGGTCTGAATCAAAATGTTAAACTTTCTTCAAAGTTCCTCATCCAGGTTCCATCTCGGGTCCAACTCCACTTTTCCTCTCTCTTCTTCATTGGTCTTTTGTTGGTTTTTGTGTCCTATGCCTTGGATGTTTTTGGCCCTGGACATATTTTTCTTTTTTGTTTCGGCGGACCAAGAACTGGATCAGGTTCCAAACTTGGAATTCCTTCCAAGTTATGTATTCTTTTCTTTCCTTGATCCCTGTTCCATCGTTTTGGTTTTTCTGCCTTGCGCATCTTTTCATTTTTGTTCTGGCGGACTCGGAACTGGAACTGGAACCAAACCTTGAAACTTGAAAAAGTTTCTAGTTCGGGCTCCGTTCTGATCTCGATTCCGCGTGTTTCATTCTTTCACTTTCCTTTTATTCTTTTATTTCGTCGTGGGGTTTTCCCTCCCCTTTCTCTTTCTTTTCCTTGTCTTTTCTTTGTCTTTTTGGATGGCGTCGGAGGTAGATCCAGAACAGAATCAAACCTGAAACTTGAAAAATTTTCTGGTTCAGGTTTGGTCCTGGTCTCAGTTTCGCTTTGTCCATTTTGTTCTACCCCGATTCCGATCGTTTGGTCGCGGGGTGTTGTTTTTTCCTTCCTTTCCCCTTTTCCTTTTTCATCTTTGTATGTTAGAGGTGGGATCAGGATGGAATCCGAAACTAAAACTTGGAAGAAGTTTCAATTTTAGATTTGATTCTGCCCCTGCCCCCATTGTGCTTCGCCTGAGGTCTGTTTTTGTTCTGACCTTTGCATTTTGGTTTCCTTCGCGGACGTGGAGTCGGGACGGGGTATGAACTTGGAAATGTTGATTATTTCCATGGCTCATTCCCATCCTGACTTCGGTCCTAGTTCCAATTTTCTTTTGGCCCCGCCCCCACCAATCTTGAAGGCAAGGGATTTCGTTTCTGGGTCGTATTTTGTCCTGATCCCGGTTCCACTAGGGTTTTCCCTTTTCTTCCTCTTGTCCTGATCCCATTTTGGTTTCGCCTCCACCAACGTTGTGTTTATTTTTGAAAGAATTAAGGACATGGTAAATAATGATATATTTCCCTTGAGAACTAATGGGGGGCATCTATTTTGTAGGATCTAGACATGTGCATGATGGTATTTCTCAAGGTGTCTCAGTGAAAGTGGCGGGGTTTCGGTATGATGTCCTGCTGACTAACGATGGTCTTGCCGATCATTTTTAAACCTTTGGTGTAACTAATAGAGTTTGGAAAAAGGTCTTGCCAACCCGATAGGGTCTCACCGACATGTTTTCTCCCTTCGATGTAACATAATGCGCTCAATGAAAGGTTTCGCCGACCTAGGGATGTCTCGGCGACAAGGCGTGAGTTCGGGGTGAGGTCTTCTCGACATGAAGGATTCTCCCTAAAATGGATTGTGCTTGCCAAAGATAGAGAGGCTCGATGGGAGGTCTTACTGACTACCACATGTCACACCAATAACTTGCAGAAGGAAAGATCTGGAGCGGGAAGAGAACCGAAGAAGAAGAAGGAAGCCATAAGTCAAAGGGACAGCTGGTGTTTACTGACAGGGGTAGCTCGACATTAATGGTGATATTTTAGGGCACTCAAGGCAGCTCTGCTAGAGGTTGAAAATGGACACAAAGGCATAGAAGTAAATGCGATAGCTGCAAAAAGATCTACAGGTCACCCCCAGAATGATCCTTCACCAGCATGGAAAGTAGGAGTGCACATTTAATGGAAAACTGACTCTCTTCAAAATATCTGGATGCCGACTCTCTGGCACCGTGGATATTTTGTAAACCCTAAAAATAGACGGCGACATTCTCTTCGGGAGGTGGTGTGTATATATGGAATTCTTGCCTCTTTGGAGGTTAGAAATAGCAGTGAAAAAAAGAAGAGGCTAGCGGAAATAGAATAGATAGGTTTAGAGACAGATTTTGAAGGATAGGAATTTTCTGAAGGGTAGAAGGGATGAAAATGACATCCTATTTCTTTGTAAAGGGAGCTTCTTTTGTCTTCTTAGTTAGGAGTTAAATTCAACATAGAAAGTAATGTATCTTTCCAGTTTCCTTAGTGTAGATGGAAGTAGTTTGAAGACATAGGTTTTCTGTACACTGGTGATTGTACCAGATTTGTAAATGTTGCTTATCTATCTAACCAACAGTAGAAGCAATGAGATTCGAATCTACTTCATATTGTGTTCCAGAATGGTATTTATCTTAAGTTAATCATTTGATTTTGAAAGCTTTCAAGGAATTAAATCTTATTTTGTGTTTTTTTTAAATGGTAACTTATAATCAATCATTGGAATCAACACTGTGAATGAATGCAACTATGTGTTAGTCACAAGTTAATTTTGTTCTTCAGTTTTAGTTACCAATTCCTTGAAAGGCAATAAGTCTGGTTAAAATTGGATGAATTATTGTTCTTTTCTGTCCCAAAACCATGATCCATCTTTTGTTGTTTCTTTAAAAACCCCAGTTAAATTAGGTTTTATTTCATGTTTGATCTTAGAACAATCCAAAAACTCACACCAGCAGGCCCCTTGAATATTACAGTTACATTGACCACTGAGCAACATCAGCATAGTTGAGAACCAGCTATAAAGACTTTGGGAGCTAAGACATCCATGTGCTATCTTTCTCTTTCAGGAGAAATAGAGTAGAAATATTTTGTTTACATGTTGCTGTGCCAAAACACACATCAACAAGAGCTAGGATAAAGCATCTTTGTTGCTTACCTCTTTTACTTCTTCGTTCTTTGGGGAGGTAGTCTCACTTTCTGGCTTGTTTCTATCGCTTCACGAAAATGGAGCTTGATTGATTACGAGCATGAAAGAGTCGTATGTTTCTAATGGGACTATGTCTCTGTAGCCTACACTATCAACAGTGTTCTGGACCTCCACCTGAAAGATCTTCACAACTGTTAGGAACTCAGCAAAATCTAACTCAGAGTGTCTATTTGTCTTATGGATCTGACACCATCTGGATAAAGCACCTTCGGCAAAATACACTCCACTGGTTGTTTTCTCTGTATTAGTAGGCTAATCAAGAGGAATGGGAACACCTCCATTGTTTGGTCTTGTATTCCATGTTCTATTATTCCTTTGAGAAGGTCTCCTTTCAAAATTATGATTGGAGCCTTGCCCTCGTTCATAATTTTGCATAGGCGAGGTACCTGTTTCACGGTTGTCCCTATTGTCTCGATTGAGGTTAGCCTGAATGTTGTGCTGAGAAGCTTGTAGCTGATTATTTTGGTTCCTAAGATGGGTCATCTCCATGGACATCTTTCTAATCATCTATGTCAACTCATCTAACCAATATTTCTCAGCATTACTTGGCTGCGATGTTTGGTTTTGGAGAAAGACAAGTTGTGCTGCTAGTTGGTTTTGCTAAGTGGGTGGGAATTTAGGCCCTTGCAGATATAGTGGCATTGAAGGTTGCTGTGGGTAGGTTTTCTACTATTGCGGTTGCAAATAATGGGGCACTGGAGGTGCCTAGTTCATGGGCTGCCCTAGATGAGGCATTATGGGCAACTGCAGAACTAGATTTGTTAGAACTATAAAATTCTAAAATTTTTGCAGGCAGTTCATACCCATGAGTTTCCAAGTGAGTCTTTACCATAAGCACAAAAGCCTCTCTTCATAACATTTTGCCCATATTTTTTCATAAAGTCCCATAGAATCCATCTAGTCCTGAATATTTCACAGTGTATTTCCTATCGGCATGAGATTATCAGGGTCTCCCCAACCCATAATGCATTCTTCTATTGATATATATTTGTTGTTGTCTATCAGTAGGACTTCTGGAATGACACACTGATCAGAATTTATCTACATGAACCTATCGACAGGACACAACTTATTGTCTCAGTGACAGAAGGTGTATCGGCTAGACTGAAAGGTCTTAGAGTGATGTCTTACCGAGTGCTTCATGTATTACTAACCGGTGATAGAAAGAAAATATCGGTGAGAAATATTTCATCACAATAAGTCATAGTGACCCATATGTCACACCAATGAAGATATACATATCGGTAAGAGTCAAAGCATCAGAGTGAAGTCTTATCGAATTCGCTGGGTCTTGCTGATAAAGCATAAGGGGATTATATCAAATGACTATTGGAATGAGGTCATGCCATCTTGCCGACCTGTATGTTATGCTGAAATATTGTTTCATCGGTGAGAGAAAGATTATGTCTCAGCAACTAGAAAATATCACGGGGTATATCAGTAACACATAATGTAATCTATGAGACGTCTCCTCGACTCAGATTTGTCACAGCGATACATAAAGACCAAAGGGATGACTGTCGATGAGACATTGGACTTTGGTATGACTGCAGGATGTCTCGGTGGGTGTTTAATGAGTGTCAATAAAATCCCAAATACAACTGATTGCTGACATTTGAATGCAAAGCAATGTGTCCTTTCAAATACTGATGTATAAATACTCATTTTCAATTTAAAAAATAGAGGTATATAGAATAAATAGATAGGATAGGAAAATAATTTTCACAAAATAGAGACTACGATGTATGATTTCAAAATGGAGGTATTAATGAGAATCAGTTGATGTGGCAGCGTATTTCTGGTGTCAATTTTCTGTTGTGCTTATTGAAAGTATTACTAAAGTTGTCTCCAAGATTGATGCTTTTTGGTTATTTAAATTGATGTAACAAGTTTATAATCAGTTTATCAGTGCACATTTACTATATTTGTGTGGTTGATTGATTGACTCTTTCAAGAAAAGATTAAATCCTTTTAATTGATCACAGTAATCAGGAAAATTCATTTGGATCAGTAAGAAGAACTTGGTAGTCACAGTCTTGCATGTTTATACAAGTTATAAACATAAACATATGCCAAACAATTTGAGTGTTTTCCAGAAAGAAGTTTCCCATTTAGATTTCATTTGACTCCACATACCCAATAAGGCACTAGTCTCTACATTTTTCACCATTTAGTTTCATTCATATTTTTCGCATTTGTTAAATGAACATATTAGGATTTATTCTTTAATATTGCTATACAGTTTATACCAAATTTGATTTCATTTCTCCACTTCCACTTGCCATTGTGGGTAAAAAATTTCAAGAGAAATAAGCAAGTCAAGTTTGCCTCACTCATATAGGTACACCCGCCTAGGTCTAGCAACACCTGAAGAGTAGAAGGTCTAAATCTCTTGACCTTGTCTGTTACCCTGAAACGTACCAAGAGATTGGCAACCTCTTGAGGATTTTTGCCTACGTTTTTGAGAGCTAACAAATTGGTGACTCTTCTAGGGACTAAACTAAGAATCAGGGCCTTAATCATAGAGTCAGAAACCTTGTACAGACTCCACTAGGAATAACAAATATCAAATACTTTCTCACTTTAAAAAAAAATGTGAGTGGCGACTCTGACAGAAACATTGCATCTGTTCAAACATGAATGGAAGAATATCTCAATATAGGGGAGGTTATACTAGAGGTCCTGATGGCAACAGTAAGTGGACACACAAGGATGATAAGGTTGATAAGGGTAAAAGGATAAATGAGGACATGTGCATGACGAACAAAGACAAAGCATTAAGACCACATTGTGAGACATATGATCGTTATGATACATGGAGAGATAATTCAAGTGCAAAACTTTGTACCCCTGAAGATCAAAGAAATCCTTTTTATGATCCTCAGAAATAGGATGAGTTTGAAGCTAAACTCAAAGTTGAACGAATTAGATATCAACGCAAACATGATCTAAAAATGGAGGGTAATCAGAATGGACCTATTGATCATGAAACTCCTCAAGAAAATTATGAATCTTTAACTTATGAAGAAGTAAAAGCACGGTTTGAATCTCAAAGAAAAGAGATAGAAGAATAGGAGAAAGCCCAAATGATACAAGCAATGAGAGACTTCAAATTGCAGAAAGCTCAAAATACTGCTCAGATAGTTGGTTTCCCAAAGTATGTACCACCTCATAAGCAGGTTAATCATAGTGTAGGGCCTTTTGATCCATCAAAGGTTCCTCACCATCAAATAGGGAGTCAATATAGACAACCAAATCATCCACCTGATATTCCCACACAATATAAAAATATACAGCCACCTCATGGTCAACATTATGTGCCACATCATCATACACAATACAATAATATGATGTGTCAGTATCAATACCCACCTAATCCCCCCCTCATCAATACACAACAATGATTAGACAATTCGACTTGGCAAGGTTTCAATTATATCCTTACCCAATGGATGGCAGTTGGAGAAGTCTTGTTCCAAAGTTTATAGGGAGTAGTGCAATTACTGTTGAAGATCATTTAAGGAGTTTTAATGCTTTCATCCAAGATTTGGATGTGCCTTATGAGGATTTGCATATGAGGCTATTTATGATGTCGCTTACTAAAGAAGCCAGAGATTGGTTCAACAGCCTAACAACAACCTCTATTGATTCTCTCAAAATATTTTAGGATCGATTCCTCGAGCAATATGGGAATCTAAGTGCACCAGATGCTGTTCTTCATGAATTGATGCGAATTCAGAAAAATCAAAATGACTCAATTTATGATTTTAATCAAAGATTCACTAAACTGTAGAATAAAATACCTCCTGGATCAAAGTTTCTAGACTCTGTAGCATTGAGTGTTTATTTGAATGCATTTGATTCAAAAATAGGGTATGAATTAAGAAATAGGTTCCCAAGAGACTTGGATGAAGCCCAAAAGATAGCATTAACAATTGAAAACAATAGGAAGGCTGCTAGGATAATTGACAAAAGAGACAATCCTAGGGTTCCTCAACAATCCAATAATTATCAATACAAATAGGAGAACACATATAGAAATGAGAGGCCTAGGCTGCATGACATGACCTATAATACAAATTGGAAGGATGGAAAACCTGTAACAGATAGGCCTAGAAACAAAGAAACTCCTAATCCATTAAGGAGGAAGGGAACCTATATGGTAAATAACAATTATTTCTGTGAAGTTTGTGATAAGCCACATTCCCCAGATTACTGTGTTGTAGCCCAAAGAATGCAAGAACAAGGAATGTTGATGGGAAACAGTGGAGAAGATCACACAGTGTATTTGAATTCAAGTACTTTTCACTGCTTTGAGGAGAGGTACTCATCTTCAGAGGATGAAGGTTATGAGTATGATGTTTCAAATCAGAGGTACAATGTCCATATGGCTGAACATCAGGTTCTTTCTGGCTTTGAAGAAGATTATACAGAACCCCATTCAGTTGAGATGCCTACTCCATGTAGTATGAGGAAACTCACCAAAGAGGAGATAGAGAGATTAACCATTGCTGTAGTTGAGGAAGCAAAGAGTAAGTACTGGTTGAGAAATAGGGTAGTGAATGAGAAGGAATGTGTTCCTAGTGAAATATTTATGAAGGATCAAAAGGTGACACAAGGAATTGTGAAGAAAGCAGAAAAAAAACATGATAAAAATGAACAAAAGCTTTTCCAAAAGGAGGAAATTAAAGGGCTACACAAAGAAATGCAAAAGACTGATCAAAAGGAAGAAAAAAAGGAGAAACATTGGAGCATAAGAAAATGATTAAGGTAGAAGGCTCCTCTTTTGACTTCACTCAAGCTTTATCCCAGGTAAAAATGTCTGTTCCATTACTTGAGATGATGAAAATTAAGGAATATAGAGACAGTGTTCAATTGATGACAAATTCTGAAAATAGGATGGTTACTAAAACAATTAATAAGCAAGAGAAAGTATCCCAGAAGTGTGCCTCAATAATGCATTGTTAAATCCCCCACAAGTTGATCCCTTTTTCACTACATTACTCATAAATAACAAATTGTTGAGGAATTGCATGATAGACTCTGGCGCTACCATAAATATTATGCCAGTAGGAGTTATGGAACAGCTTGGCATGTGGGTGGATACTAATGGAGGGAAGTGCTATGCAATGGATAACAAACCTGTTCTTGTGGTAGGTATAATGAAAGATGTTGAGGTCAAACTAGCTGCGTATCCACAAATGGCTTATAATATAGATATAACAGTAATTGATACCCCTCCTCAGTTTGGGATGCTTCTATCAAGATAGTGGATAGCAGCAGTTGGGGGAAATGTCTAGTTTGATTTGTCTTATACGACTATTCCAGTGAATGGTCAGGAAGTTAAGTTGTATAGGGAGCCAAGGATGAACCAAGTTGTTGACTATGTACCTCAAGATCAAATCAATTGTTTCTGTGATGTGGATCTTGGGAATTTCAGGATAGAACTAGCCCAGCCAGAATTAGTCAATGATGATCCAATTGAAAAATATGTGGCACAAAACTACAATGGTGTGTGGAAAATGTACTTTGATGGAGCATGTAGCCAAGAAGGTAATGGAGTAGGAATAGTATTTGTTTCAACTAAAGGTATTACATTTAAGTATTCATTTCTGCTAGCATTTGAATGTAAAAACAACGTGACAAAATATGAAGCTTTATTAACAGGCTTGAATATAGCTGTAAAACACAAAATCAAGTTGCTAGTTGTTTTGGGGGATTCTAAGTTGGTTGTTTCACAAGTCAAATCAAAATATGCAGCGAAACATAAAAGATTGAAGCAATACAGGAATGCTATATGGGACACGATCGAGCTACTTGATGCATTTTCAATTGAGTGAATTGAAAGGTCAAAGAACATAATGGAAGACTTCTTGGCAAATGTGGTGCTAAAAAAGGATGATATCACACTGGCTAGAGTGTCACAGATTGAGTTCAAGACGAGGCTTGTTGTGCCTGATAATATATATAGTTGGCAGGTTTTTAATGATGATACTAACCTTCTAAAATTTCTTTACTGTATAGATCAATATGAAGCCCAAGAAATTAATTTCAATGCCTTTGTTGAAGAAGTGGATGGGAAGCAAACAGTATTTGGGAAGGAGATCTTACAGCTTAAAACTAATAAGCTTCCTAGAGGACTTGTGGAATTGGAGAGAGTATATGATGGGAGTGATCAATCTCTCATGAAGTAGACACCAGTGAAGAAGGAGGACATTCAAGAGATCAATTTGGGGACTGAGGTGGCACCAAGAAAGGTGTACATAGGGAAGAAAATAAGCCCTACAATTAGAAAAATGCTGATAGCGTTACTGAGAAAATATAAACATGTGTTTGCATGGTCTTATGAAGATCTAAAAGCATATAGGGAAGACTTGTTTTAGCATGAAATACCATTGAAGCCAGATGCAAAGCCATTTAGACAAACGAAAAGACCCATAAATCCAACATTGGAGCCCAAAATGCAGGAAGAATTGACAAATCTCAGGGATGGAGGCATCATCAAACCAATTAGGCACTTAACATGGGTCTCAAAATTGGTCCCTGTGAGGAAGAAAAATGGAGATATTAGGCTATGTGTAGATTTTAGAAATCTAAACATGGCATCCCTCAAAGATAATTATCCTCTACCCAATATGGAGGCTATATTGCATAAGGTTACACGGTGTGAGCTATTGTCTATGATGGATGGGTTTTTAGGTTATAACCAGGTCAAAGTCAAAGAACCTAAACAATATAAGATGACTTTTACAAGTCCTTGGGGAAGATATGTATACATAAGAATGCCATTTGGTCTCAAAAATGCAGGAGCAACTTTCCAAAGAGCTATGGACGTAGCATTTGCAAATTTGATCAATGTTATCATGGTGGTGTATTAGGATGACCTTACTACTTATTCAAAGAAGGTTGAAGATCATGTACAACATCTGGAAAAGGTATTTGTTAAAGCCTTATAATATGGTATTAGCTTGAACCCTAAGAAATGTCATTTTGTAGTCACAAAAGGTAAGCTCTTGGGACATATTATCTCAAAGGAGGGGATTAGGATAGATCCTGAAAGGGTTGAGGCCATAGATAAAATTCCTATCCCTAAAACTGTTAAGGCTATACAGTCATTCTTTGGACAAATCAATTTTGTTAGGAGGTTCATTTCTAATTTTGCTAAGATCATTAAGCCCATATCGAAGATGTTGAGGAAGGGACAAAAAATAGAATGGACTACAGAGGCCTTGGAAGCTTTTATATCCATCAAAAGGGCCATCAAGGAGGCTTCTGTCCTTAAGTCCCCAGATTTTTCAAAACCCTTCCAAATATTTTCATTTGCCTCATTACACACCATAGTTGCTGTCATGTTATAGAAAAATGAGGAAGGCCATGAACAACCTGTGTCTTTTTTTAGTAAGTCATTGCAGGGGTCAGAATTGAAATATGATATAATGGAAAAATAGGCTTTTGCATTGGTAAAAGCTACAAAGGCTTTCAGGTCATATCTTGTTGGAGCTAGGGTGATTTCCTATGTCCCTCATGCAACTGTTAAGGACATTCTAACATAGTCCGAGGTAACAGGGAAAATATGTAGATGGATTAATAAAATCCAAGAGTTTGATATGGAGATACAAATCACTAAATTGGTGAGAGGCCAGGGTTTGGCTAGGTTAATGGCAGAAGCGAATATTGAAGTAAATCAAATTTGCAATGTAGAAAAGGAAGGGAATGCAATTGCGAGCATTGAGCGTACTCCTTGGTATTCAGATATCATGCATTACCTTAAATACATGAAGTGCCTAGAAGGATTGAGTGACAGCCAGAAAAGAACTTTGAAGCTGCAAGCATCTAAGTATGTATTCATGGAAGGCGATTTATTCTGGAAGAACAGGGACGGGATATTATTGTTATGTCTGAATGAATCACAAGCTAAGAATGTCTTAAGAGAAATGCATGAAGGGGTATGTGGAGGCCATTACTTTACAAATACAACTACACATAAAATTCTTAGGGAAGGTTATTACTGGCCAAAGGTTTTTAATGAATCCTTTTAATATGTAAGAAAATGTGAAGCTTGCCAAAAATTCTCTAGGAAAATGAACTATTAGGGAGCTTTACCACTTCGACCCTTGTAGGCTGATGCCCCTTTTCATCAATGGGGAATTGATTTCATTGTGGAGATACAAGAGAAATTGAGTGGAGGACATAAGTGGATACTGGTGGCTACCGATTATTTTACCAAATGGGTAGAAGCAGTCCCGACCAAGCAGGCTACAAGTAAAGTTGTGACAAATTTCCTAATGGATAACATCATTACCAAATTTGGTACACCACTAAGACTGATTACTGATAATGGGATGTGTTTCAGATCTAATGAATTCAAAATTTTTTGTAGCACATATGGCATTACCATTTATGTAGCTCCTACCATCCATAAAGCTAATGGTCGCAGAGCTACAATAAAAGTCTTCAAATCCAAGGAAATGTTATACGAACAAGGTTTTGGATTCAAACCGAAATTAGCAAGCTTGGGCTGAGCAGGACTGTACAAGAAGGAAATTGGAAAATCCCCATTTGAATTGGTGTATGGAACATGCTTTGATGCCTTTTACAAAATTTGTTGTCAATTCATGCTTTTATTCTTCAGAGGATATATATCTCAACCTAAGAGAGAATGGAACAACCACATGATGATATAAAGAGTAGCCTGTGTTTCTAACATAAAGTTGTAGGCATAAGAAGTATTTGTTGATAAGAAAGAAAAGATAGAAACTGAGGAGAACATCCCTGTCAAGGGAAACGAAGGTGTTGTGGAGAAAGCATGAAATTGTGCTGTATTTCTGACACCCTCGTGTTAAGGCAGAAGGATCTATTGACCGTGAAACATGACCGTGAAGACTGTGAGCTCTGCACATGGGAAATTTGAAGCATTTTTTCTCGAAAATAGAGGATTATGGAAATTTCAGCATGGAAAATTTATAACTTTGTACCGCTTTCCATGCATAATAGTTTAGGGTTTTGTTCATCTCCATTTCACATTCATTCCATCTTGCTCACAGGTCCATCACCTTGAGTCTGGTCTGCTCACCCAGAAATCTGGATCCCTGCAATGATTTCACAACCATTCATCCCCAGACGGAGCCACTATTAGAACTATAAAATTATGAAAATTTTGCAAGCTGTTCATACCCATGAGTTTCCAAGTGAGTCTTTACCATAAGCACAAAATCCTCTCTTCATAAAATTTTTCCCATATTTTTTTTAAAGTCCCATAGAATCCATCTAGTCCTGAATATTTCACAGTGTATTTCCTATCGGCATGAGATTATCAAGGTCTCCCCAACCCATAATGCATTCTTCTACTGATATATATTTGTTGCTATCTATTGACAAGACTTCTGCAATGACACACCGATCAGAATTTATCTACAGGAACCTATCGGCAGGACACAACTTATTGTCTCAGTGACAGAAGGTGTATCGGCTAGACTAAAAGGACTCAAAGTGATTTCTTACCAAACGCTTCATGTCTTACTGACTGCGATAGAAAGAACATATCGATGAGAAATATTTAATCAGAATAAGTCATAGCGACCCATATGTCACACCGATGAAGATATACATATCGGTAAGAGTCAAAGCATCAAAGTGAAGTCTTATCGAATTTGCCAGGTCTTGTTGATAAAGCATAAGGGGATTATATCAAATGACTATTGGAATGAGGTTATGCCAAAATATTGTTTCATCAGTGAGAGAAAGATTATGTCTTAGCGACCAGAAAATATCACGGGGTATATCGGTAACACATAATGTAATCTATGAGACGTCTCCTCGACTCAGATTTGTCACAACGATACATAAAGACCAAAGGGATGACTATCGATGAGACATTGGACTTCGGTATGACTGCAGGATGTCTCAACGGGTGTTCAACGAGTGTTAACAAAATCCCAAATACAGCTGATTGATGACATTTGAATGCGAAGCGATGTGTCCTTTCAAATACTGATGTATAAATGCTCATTTTCAATTGTAAAAAATAGAGGTATATAGAATAAGTAGATAGGATAGGAAAATAATTTTCATAGAATAGAGACTACAATGTATGATTTCAAAATGGAGATATTAATGAGAATCAGTTGATGTGGCAGCGTATTTCTGGTGTCAATTGTCTGTTGTGCTTATTGAAAGTATTACTAAAGTTGTCTCCAAGATTGATGCTTTCTGGTTATTTAAATTGATGTAACAAGTTTATATTCAGTTTATCAGTGCACATTTGCTGTATTTGTGTGGTTGATTGATTGGTTCTTTCAAGAAAAGATTAAATCCTTTTAATTGATCACAGTAATCAGCGAAATTCATTTGGATCAGTAAGAAGAACTTGGTAGTCACAGTCTTGCATGTTTATACAAGTTATAAATAGAAACATATGCCAAAAAAATTGAGTGTTTTCCAGAAAGAAGTTTCCCATTTAGATTTCATTTGACTCCGCATACCCAATAAGGCACTAGTCTCTACATTTTTCACCATTAGTTTCATTCATATTTTTCACATTTGTTAAATGAACATATTAGGATTTATTATTTAATATTGCTATACAATTTATACCAAATTTTATTTCATTTGTCCACTCCCACTTGCTATTGTGGGAAAAAAATTTCAAGAGAAATAAGCAAGTCAAGTCTGCCTCACTCATATAGGTACACCTGCCTAGGTCTAGCAACACCTAAAGAGTAGAAGGTCTAAATCTTTTGACCTTGTCTGTTACCCTGAAACATACCAAGAGATTGGCAACCTCTTGAGTCTTTTCGCCTTCATTTTTGAGATCTAACAAGATTCATGAGGGGTGTCTATTGTTGTAGAGCTTAGGTGAGCCCTTGAATTTGCATAGGATGAGAAATATTACCCAAGGAAGGCAACAAACCATAGATGTTTGGTCCCAAATCGATGCTGGCTATAACGGCCTCAGCATAAGCATCCACCAATCTAGTTGGTGGTGGGTTCATCCTTTTCACCAAAGCTGCAGCAAGGTTGTCCAAGGCAGTGTAGTAGACAAGCAGGACAACGACATCATTGAGCACATATGGAGTTTGTAACCTTGTGTATGCTCAGTGAAACCGATCGTTGAAGGAACTCATTTGTTCATTAACCTCCCTACAAATTTCCATGAATTGCTGATATAGTTCTAAGGGCCTAATCGAAATCTTATATTTCCTTAGGAATGCATTCTTCAAGAGGTCCCAAGTAGTAATCGATCTCATTGGAAAATTGATGTAACAGTAGAAGGCTTTCTCTCCCAAAGAATAAGGGAAAATTTTGCATGCCACGTCCTTGTGGTCGATCTATATATCTTTCAGTGCTTTTTGGAATATCTTAATGTGTTCTTTATCTTTTGTGGATCCCAGGGGTTGAACTTCGTGCAAAAGCTCTCTGGGTTCTTGGGCATGTCATGGTAAACATTGAACAACAATGGAGACAGGTTGTTCCCTAGCTAGACCATGAGGGAAGGCAGAGGTGGTATCAGCTATTGAACATGAATTTGGGGCTGCACAGGGGCATCGACAGTTGGGACCACACCTTGGACTTAGAAGGCAGGGATAGGGGCAACACTTTGACAGTGGGAAGCAAGTGGTTGAAAGGCAGTTTGGGGTGGCTGAGTGGAAGAGGTGGAGGTGGAAGAAGAAGGGTGAGGGTGTGGCAGATGAAAGGAGGATGGGGGTGAATTGGATGAAGTGGATGAGGAGGATGAGGCCGAGTTTGATCTTTGAGTCCTTCTAGCCCTTGTAAGGGGATGTAGTTCCTGGAATTACCCTTTGTTGGGTGTGGATCTTAGAACTCTATGGAACCTTTCAGGGGAAAATGATCCAATTCGATCTAGCTTAACTCTAAAAGGTGCTTCCTTCTAGTGTCAGTTTTGTTGATGGGTATTTTTGCACCTTCTTAACATAGGCAACATACAAGTGCACTACCTGTCTTGAAAGACAATATCCAACAACTAGTTGCTGAAAATTACCCAAGGTCTCTCGAGTGTCAGGTCATGACAATTCTTGGAATATCTCAATTGGTTTGATGTGATCTTGCTGGTGACCACATGGAAGCCTTATGTGAGTTAAACTGGAGGATAATTGGATCATTGGGTGGATTTCATAAAATTTTCTGAAGGGTTTCTCTATTGTTGTAAGTTTAGGATAGTAGTATCAAACTCCACTTTAATCTTCAAAGTTGGATTTACAATGTGCAATGAAATTTATCTAAAGCACCTATTAAAAAAAGAAAAAAAAAGGGGTAGGGAAAGGGATAAGTTCCTAGACCTGAAACTATTGATGAATAGTGATAATGGAGGATGCTACAATGGACAACCTTCCTAAAACTTAGTTCAATTTAACTAGATTAGTTCACAGTCTCATGAAACAAGTGTAATCTTCTAAGGTCTACAAATTTCAATCATTCATCCACCATAAAGCATGAATGAAAGATATAATTTAAGTGCAATATTCAAACAATGTTTAGACTAGCTTTACACTACAGTTTATCATCAATAAACAACAAAAAGCATGAACAAAATGAAGGAATCAACACAAAAGAATCATTCACCATCAATGAAAAACACTAACTAATCTACCAAAGCATGCTAATACATAGAATAACAAAGTTAATCTACTCTGATTCACTAACTAGGAGGAGAAGAATCATGAAACATAAAGTTGGAACTCAAGAATCCACCAAAATCAATGAACTTCTATTAAAATTCTAGCAACATGTCTTTACAAAAACTCAACTCTCTCTTGAAAATGAGAAGAGATCCCCTATTTATAGTGTCCAAAAAGAAAAATGAATGGTGAAGATTTAATTCCATTGTGTGGCCAAGATTCACTACAAATTAGGGTTTCACCCCCCCCCCCCAAATATTTTAAAATATAAAATTACATTTTTTCTTTTAGCCTATTTTGTCTTCTTGTGGGAAGCACTGTAGTTCTTTTGTCCTTTAGCTAATTGCCTTGTTGCAACTACTTTGTGAGGAATTCATCATCAATTACTGGATTTCCTTTGTGCTTCTTCACAGTTGCATATTCCACAAACTTTCCAATCAATGTCTAAAGTTTTCTCCACTCCAAAATATCAGATTGAAGCACCTGAAAGTTCAATTTCTTGGATCAACTGGTAATCACATCCCAATCCTTGTTACATTTGGGAGTATTCTTTATTACCTGCTCAGATTGAGTGAAAGCTCGCACAAAAAAACCCATGAAATTTGGCGTAAGAGCATATGTGGTTTTGTTCTCCATCTTCTTATGGAAGTATGGATTTATCTTTTTAGGGTCCAACTCAATGGCAGACACATAATGATTTCTCATTAATTTCAAATACTCCCCACATGCTGTCCTGATTTCCTTGGCCCAATCAACATCAAGCTCCACTTCATGGAGCACCTATTCCAATATATCCTTGCTATGGTCAAGGCCCAACTTCCATGTCTCAACGAGCTAGTAATCATCTTTTACCAACACCAGCTCCTTTTCCCATGTTCTTTGGGGCATCCTGAGGATTGCCTCAATTTTAGGATATGTAATCTTATATAGCTCGGGGAAGTTAGTGCAAAAATTTCTCGTGCCCTCAAGTTATTTTTGCACCTCCAAGAACTTGTTTTCTATCCTAACAATGTGACCAATTCCCATATTTCTGTTGTAGAGGACCTATTGGAACCAATCCTCTGTGGCCTTCATCCAATTCTTTCTCCTTTCCAGCTTGTAGATGTGGTCCTTGGACACTAGCTGTGGTCGTGCAGATGACATGGTGGGAAGCTCCTTAGTGGAAGACCATTGTTGAATATAAGTTGTTAAGTCCGCCACTTGTGCCTTTAGCTCCTCCTTAGAGGTCTTGTCCTTATGCATTTGATGTACAATGGTGGCAACAGATCCTTGAAGATGGTCAATTTTATGCTCTCTTGTTGCTGTTCCCAAATCAATGGTAGAAATATTATAGCTGACCCCTTCTTCTCCCATCACTGGAGTAGCTATCTATACTTTTAGATGAGATCTGAACTTTGATTTCTTTTCCTTCTTAGTGCTTATTTGTGCTTGATCCAAGATGGCTTGAATTCTTTCCTTTGGATCCATTGGGGTCAGGGTTTTCTTCTCTAATTGCTTTTCAAGCCATTCAGGCACCTGGGATTCCCCTTTTGGTGATTCATGATCACCTTCTTCCTCATGGGTATGTTGTATTTCCATTACTTTGCTACCCAGAGTCTCTTGCTCTATCTTTTCTTCTTGTTCCTCATCTAAATCTTGAGTAAATACTATTTCTTTTCCCAGGGATTCAGTGGCCGTATGCTCCTTGGGGCTATCCTCAACCTTAAAGGTTTTCTTTTCTTCCTCCTACTCATGCTCATGTTCTTCATAATGCCCTGCTTTTGGGCTTTTCCTTGTTTTAGTCTCTTCTTTAGGTTTGTCTTCTTCTTTCTCCTCCCTTTTCTTTTCTTCTTGTTCTCCTAAAAGAGGCATCTCTTCATCATGTTCAAGGCTCTTACCTTGCTCCCCTATTGGAGGTTCTATTCCTACCTCCATTTCTTGGTCTGTCTCCTTCTCTTCATCAAAGGGCTATTTTTCTACTTCTTCTCCAACGTCCCTGAGCTATTTGGAAAGTACCTCTTCCAATTCCTGGCTAGAGGTTTCCATGATATATTTTGTGCTTGACTCCTCAACATCTTCTTTAGAGGATTGTGTTTCCTCCTCTTCTTCCTCACACACCACTTTATCAATTACTAGGTGTTGATATTCAGGGTGCTCGTGATAATCATCTGCTTCTTCTTCCATCTCTTTGGTGGTTTCCCTCTCTTGCCTTTCTAACTCCTCAAATATCTGCATTGTCACCTCCATCATAAGTGGTTCAGTTTGAGGAGGAGGGACAGGGAGGTTAGCAACAACCTACGCTAGGGCAGCTTGTACCACAGGGTACATTAGTGCCCCATAAAACTCTATTGGTATGTTTTGCATGTGTCAAGCCAAAGCTTTTGGGAGTGATAAAGTAGGCATTGCAATTATTGTAGTAGCTAATGGGAGAGCTAATGATGGAGACATGGAGGAGAAAGACAGTGGAGAATTTGTGTTAGATGAGGAATCTATAACCATAACTTGTGTTGCAAGGGAAGTAGAGGCAAGGTGAACTGAAATATCCACCGCAGGCAGAGAAGAGGCCACCATTTCCTGAGAAGTCGACGGAGGAGAAAAAGTTGTGGCAACAGTAGGAGCAGTGACTGTGAGAGTGGAGGCAGTAGGTGGGGACTTTGGCTGCTTGGTCTCTTCTTCCTCTCCTTCACGGAGCGGGTCCTCCTATATAGTGGGCATCTCAGTGAAATTTCCTAACTTCTTTGGTTTCTTAGAAGGTTCACCTTCCGATGCTTTCCTTGAGTACACCCTAGGTTTGGGCTGACACTTAGCCATTTCTTTCCTCTTTCTAGACCATGTAGTAGGAGGAGACACTGAAGTTTCTCCACTTGAAGTAGCAGTGGCAGAGGCACTGTTAGTTTTACTCTCGAGTTCATCCTCGAGCTCACCATATGTTAGAGTAACCCCCTACAACTTCAATTGTACAATCTTCCCATTGATCCATTGCTTTTTTCTTTCCTTTATGGTCTTCATCAAAATATCAAGGTCATTGACCTCTTCCTCATCCTAGTTAATCAAAGGCAGTGGAAGGTTGGCGACGACATCATACCTTATATCGATTACTGTATTCTCATCTTCAACAATCTGATTAGGCACTGGAAACAACTTGACTATTTTAACAAAGTATGCCGTCATGCACATGTAGTGCCTCATTTGAACTTCTTTATCATCTCTACAATTGGCCCAAAAATATTCAACATTATGAAAATGGGAATACTCTATCCCGACCACCTTCTTCAACTTTCCATATGGATACATCCACGACCAAGCAGTGTAGAGTTCCATGTTATATTCAACTAGCTCCTTATTAGAATACTCTACACAGTAAGATGCGGGAAGAGCATACATACCCTGACCAAATGTGAGGGGATAGGGGATCCCCACCCTATACTTGTCGCTTAGAAGGGTGTGTGTACACTGTAGCTATCAGGAGAGTTCCAGTAATATCAACCGTCATTTTGGTATAGGGGAAACTTATATGGTTTATCTGAGAAACCCTCGGCTCAGATGTATGTGAATTTGAGAAATTGAATAAACAAAAATCCAAATTGGTGGATTTAAGCATTGGCACTATGGGTAACCCTTCTTTCAAAGTCACCTCCAAGTAACTTGATGATATGCCCGATGAAGGCATCATTGACTCTACAATAGTCTTTCTTAAAGTTTCGGTATTGGAGCTGTGTTAATTATCATATATGTTTAATTCCCTTCCTGGAGTTAGGCTTGGGGCTATAAATAATCCCCTGTATTGGGCACGATTGGTGAGAAAATAAACTAGGTATGACATAATGTAGAATTGTGATGTTTTCTTTATGACCATAAATTGCTTGTGTAGGTAGTTGCTAATCATTCCTTCCAAATGAAATTGGGTCTTTCACCTGATGATTTCTTCAACAAAGTACAACATTCATTCCTAGAAGAGGGTTGTGGTTGGAAGACCCATGACCCTGCTCAATAAGGTGACCAAATTATGATAGTCTTCATGAAAATCACTCCCAAAGAGCTCTTGGGGAACCTTATTTGCACTGCCCCTCTTCTCCTTTAACCAATATTGATTGATAAGCTTCTTACACTTGAGGGGGTCAACTTCCCATGTGGTCTTGGCATATTCTTTAGAGGCTTCTTCCATTTCATCAAAGGTTGGTATGTGGAAGGTTTGTCTGATAGACTTGGTAGAGAAATCAACCAATATGTTTCCATTCCTATCTACTATTCTCTTAGTGTCTTCTTGATAGGCCTCTCTGCAGGCCATTACATGTTTGGGAGCAATGAGGGTAGGTGGGGAATTGACAGCCTTGGCCAACCCACTTCTTATTCTCTTGGAATTTTTTGTGGGATTGATAATGACCCTCTGTTTGAACTCATCAATGCCGATATGCCCTAAGTTGGTATCTGAGATCTCTTTCTAGTCTGTGGTGGCCTTTGACTTGAGGGGCTCCCCTTGAAACTTGCATTAAATTTGATCTTTATCTTCTTTACCCCTAGGTGCCTTGGCAGCTTTCTTTCCTTTTTCCTTCTCTATGGCCACCTCTGAAGGTCCTGCAGCTAGTTCCA
>VDFB02338179.1:0-81511 GCA_007258455.2 Sequoia sempervirens | reverse complement strand
ATGATCCCAAAATCTGTAGCTTCAAAATCTTCAACAAGTGATTCTTTAAAAGGAGTAGAACTTCCTTCAAAGAACAACTCTTTGTAGTTGTCTCCCATTATGAGAAATTTTGCAATGCCATCATTGTCATCAAAGACTTTCTAGTTGTTTGAATTATCTGGAACAATTGGCTTGTAGATTAGCTCAATAGCAAAAGTATTCTGACGAAAATCAGAATGTGGCATGAAAAGAGCAGCAGACACTGCAAGGGCATCAAATCTGCTATTATCTAAACATGGAATATATTTGATGTCAAACACCTCAAACCAGTCGATGGCATTCCACACCCTTTGTTTGTAGGATTGAAGGCATTGATTTTTGACCTAGAAATGATCTTTGATCTGCTTGATAATCAACTCTACATCTCCTTCAACTCTAAGTAACTTGATCCCCATATCCTTTGCATTCTTGAGACCTAAATAAAGTGCCTCATATTCCATCGTATTATTCGTGCATTCAAATTTCAATCGGTATGCAAATGGATATAGACGACCTTCGGGAGAAGTGATCACAACTCTTGCTCCTGAGCTTGATGTTGAGAAACTGTCGTTGAGTTGCATCATCCACACTTTTGATTCTTCATATGATGTAGTCGTGGAAAGTGCAAAATTTTGACTGTCTTGAGTTACTTCAGACATCATAGCATATGTTCCCGGACCCGTGTCTTGATATAACACTTGTGCCTGGGGGTCCTAGGACTTCACCACTGTAAAACTTGACTTGGCCTTAGGTTCTAGCTTGAAACTACCATTCTTCAATGGGATTGTCGCAAATGACCAATCCAATTGAATTTTGCGTCCGAGGTCTTTGCAGAAGCTCCTACTGAGTGACATCCCATAACTGGTTGGAATGTTAGCTACCAAGATAGTCATCATAATTTTCTTTTCAAGACAGGATGCTAGCCATACTTGTGCATCTTTCAATTGACCGACCAATGACACCGACTTTGATTCAAGTTAATAACACTTGTCATGAGTTTTGGTGCATGAAAGTCCCAATACATTCATGATCTGCAGGGGCATGACGTTGTTCGAATCTCCGCTATATATGATACAATTTATTAGTTTAAAACCCACTATATACAAAGATATATAGAATGGTTTTGGTTTGTCTTCTTCTGGCACAGATGACTCTAGCAGTGTAGGCTGGATTGCAACCTTCTTCTTTACAACCTTAAGGATTCTCTCCAATTGCTATGGATGATCCTGAAGATACTCCAATTGTGAGATTTGTACCTTCATCATCATCATGGAAGACACAATGGCGAAGTTTGTTGAAGACGAATCTTGAGCAACTGACACATTGTTCTCTTGTGAAGATTTGGAATTGGAAGTGGAAGGAACTTCCTTTCCCTTTTCATTTGTATTCTACTTTTCCTCTTCTTCTTTTTGTGCTTTTAAGTGTTGTGCATGTGTAAACACAGGTGATGAGATGTTCTCATGATTGACCACAAGAGAGAATTGGCAGTATTCTTCTTCTTGTTTATTAACGAGTTCTCTGTCGAAGTATCCCATTGTAGAGTTTCCATCAAAGTTGTCCATCTGTGGTGAGACAAAATTTGTAGTTGGTGAAGGTATGAAACCTGCACTTGGAGCAACATCAAAAAATCCCATTGGCTTATTCATACTTTGATTTTTCGGACATGTGCCTCCGGTGTGTGCATCAAAATCATGGAAAATGCAATAGATTGTAGCGTTCTTAGCATCAACCGATTGTCTTGGTTATCCTTGCGGAAACCTTGGCTTGTAATTGTTGAATGGATGGAAGTTATTCCTCTTTAGCTAGTATGGCTGCTGAGGTTGATATGGTGGTGGTGTAGGCAATGCTTGCTGCCCTTGAGTGGGTGATTGTATTTGAGGATAGTCACCTCATTGGCTACCTTTTGTAGGAGTGGATTATCAAATGCTTGAACAAGTGGTCTGATTGAATCATTCTTCATCTTTCCCATCGTGATCATGTTATCTTCAAGATTGATAACTTCTTCTTGTGTAAGCTGTAGATCACACCTTAGCCCACCTTGAAGAAAAAGGATATTTCTAACAGTAGTACGTTGATAATGCTACTCATCAAAATCTCATCGGATGGATTGAGAGTATAGGAAAGACGTGTGACAAGGCGGTTAAACCTTGCTATGAATTCCCTCATCGGTTCAGTAGGCTCCATCTTTGAGTTTGAGAGTTGTGCAAATAATTGATGACTATCCTCAGTGGGCTTGAATCTTGACAAGAATCTTTCACTCATGTCTAGCCAACTTGTAATAATGTCGGGTTCAACATGATTGAACTAGTCTGCAGCGTTGTTCTCTAGGGTCTCTACAAAGAGATGAACGACGATGTCTTCATGTGAAACATGCAAAACAGAACAAGCCGTTGTGAATGCTGAGATGTGTTCATCAGGGTGTTGAGACCCATCACCATGGAATATAGGGAAATGCTTTCACGATCCATTGGGCAGTTCATGGTGTCCTGCTAAGGCCAATGGTCCGATGTTGTCGCCCCAAGGTAATGGGGTTGGATGTCTTATGTTCCTTGCATTTTGGTCGTTTCCATTGTTGTTGTTATCACCCATTGCTTTAGCTGGGACTGGAGATTCTTTTGGTTCTTCTAGGAAATGCTTAGGAACCTCTTCAAAGATCGACTCTTCTTGAAAGAGAGGATTATTTCTCCTTCTCGTGTATACTAGGTGAGCCAAGATGCTTTATTCCATGATAGATCCACTTAATGATGTTCGATTGCCTGCCTAATGTGCGTACAAAATTTGGTTGTATGATGGCCGAAGTAAGTCTTGGTTGTTGAATTGGAGTAGTAGGATGCCAAATGGTCATTCCTATGACATAAAGCATTTAAGCTTTCTTGAAGCTTTCTTGCCTCGTGCCCCACGGTGGGCACCAAAAAACTGTTGGCATTACAATCCGCACCTCTGGAGTGCATATTGGCAATGGACAACTATGCACAGTGCATAATGATTTCTCTTCAAATTAGGAGGGGAAGCTCCCTCTTGTGGTGATATGCGTGAAAAAATAAATGATCTAAATCCTATCTTTTTGACTCAGCTGGAAGAGGCACAATGTTAAGAAAACCTAATGCATTGCAGCTAAGGATTTTCTCTAGTTTTGCAGATCTATAAATACAATTAGGCTAACACTAAACTATCTTATTTCCTCAAGAAACAAAGCATGAGGACTTAGGAGCAGGGAATTGTGAATCCGATAATATTTAAGTCAGGATTTCCAAGGAGATGATGACACCTATCTGAAGCTTAGGCTGAAAGAAAGATTATTGGAAACAACATCAAACAACAATATTCACTTCTAAATTCCCAAGGAGGTGACAACACCTATCCGAGGTGTAGATATGAAACAAAGATTATTAATCACGACAACACACGATAAGCCTTACTTCTAAATTCTCAAGGAGATGCTGACACGTATTTGAGGTGTAGATATGAAACAAAGCCTATTAATCACAACATGAAATAATAACTGGGATAGTAAATTGTATAGACGAGACACACATGCAATGAATGATCAAACCAAAAATTATATTTAATCTAATGTGAACAAGTACCATAATAATAACATTCAGATAAGGTAGCTCAACTATTTATTATCACAATAAAAGTTCTTGAACAGATATAGAATAGCAATACTATGGTAAGGTTGCTCTACATGTATGCTATCACGTGCAAAAGTTAATTACAAATGAGCAAGGGTGCTCTTATTTATATAACTCCAAGGTGTAGGGAACCCTAAAATCACCTTGAGTTAACATGAGTCTTGCAAGCATGCAAGATTTTATTGCTAAACCTAAATAAATGAAACTATATAGTTAACTAAAAAACTACCATCAGTTAACTGAGATAAGACTAAACTAAACTAGACATGTACAACATACAAGTTCTTATTGAAATAAAAGTTAACAAATAACTAACATTAGCTAACTGATCCTAACTAAAATTCTAAACTCCAAAAATATCTCCAAGGAAGAGATAAGTGTGCTTAAAATCAACAATTAGAGCTCAAGACTGATGTCGAGTTAACTGCTGCTCCTAACTCTATCCTCGGAAATAACTGCAGGATCTAACTGACTGACTACTCCAAGCCATCACAGGCTATCACCTCGTCCAAAAACTGGTTGACTGTCTCATCTTTTGGCACCTTGATGCTATCCATGATGACAGATTTCCTGTTCAACTCCTCGCCATCTTTGATCATCCTCATGCATTCTCTGACCTCTTTAGCTACCTTGTTGAAACTAGTTGTCATCACTGAGAAGTGATCCAACTTGGACGCCACATGATCTCCATCAAGGTTATCATGAACAAGCCTCTTGAACTTGGTTTGGACTGCATCAAGCTCAACATATGTACCATCCTCAAGAAGATAGTGGCACAAGATTTGAGTGATAAACCCATTGATGAGTTTGAGAACTCCGTTAACATCCTCTTTGAGTGCAACCATCCTTGTAGAGATTCTCTCATATGTTTCCACTTTGAAGAGATGTTGTTCTCTCCAATCGAAAACCAGGGAAAAATTTAAGAAACCCCTCCCCTCGGTGAAGGTGTAAAATCCAAGCGAATCTTGTATACTTCCCGATAAAAATATTAATTTTAGTGGCAATTTTTTTTGTTTGGGGAAAAAAAATCCAATTGGCTTAATCTTTTCTAATTGCAGAAGTTCATGGAAAATCTCAAGCACTGTACTCTTTTGAACCGACAAAAATATTTTCTAATATGATTAAAATCTATTTTCAAACCTAGAAAATATTTCCATTGGCGAATTAAACCTATTTTCAAAATAGAAAAAACAATTTTGTTGACGATTAAAACTTTTTTCCAAACCAAAAAAATATATCCATTGGCGAATTAAACCTATTTTCAAATGCATAAGAAAAAACATTGGCGAATTAGCATAATCTCAAACTAATAAAAAAAATTCAGTGGCGAAATGTCAATGCAAATCGATATAACCACACGACCGTTCAATGAATTTTTGATGGATGGTTGTAGTTGCATTCTAGAAGTAAATCTATGAAGCACTATATTTTTGAATTGAAACCTCTGGAATAACACTAGAATCGTTAGATGTAGACACGTGGCGAGATCAAGGCTCATCGCTCATCGCGGTAATGAACCTGATGGGTTGAAGGATTTTGGCAATGACTCATGAGCGATAGAAGAACTTAAATGGAAAAATTATGCACGCGCATAAATTTTGTTTTAAAAGAGGGACCGTTCGATGAATTTTCGATGGATGGCTATAGTTGCATTCCATAAGTAAATCTTTGAAGCACTAGACTTGCGAATTGAAACCTCCGGAATAACACTAGAACCGTTAGATTTTTAGAAATCAATGGTTGAGATTTTATTAATTATTTAGGTCTTCAGTCATGTGATCTTGTTTACCATTTAATATTGCCTAAGTAGACCAAAATATTTTATGACAAAGCCTTAAATCTTAATCTTTAATCCTGAGGGTCGAGTCTTGTCAACTTAGCGATGTCCCCATTTTAAAAATAATTTTATTTTCATGTGCACTATGCAGCCATCTTGTCATATGTCGCGGGCATACCTTTTAAGCACTTGTTTTTAAGGATTCAAGTGTTGAAATAAATGTTAATTGTCACATCAATGATAGTGGCGAATTTAAAAATGATAAGTGTGATGTCATACTCATTGTGTTCATGCTAACTTCTATATATATTTCACCAAGTTGATGTTCTTCATATCATTTATAATATATTTGGCTTTGATTTATTTCTTATCTATTCTCAATTTAACTAAGATATTATGGAGTCTTCATGGCGTGTCATGATACCCAAATGTTTTTGGGAGAAAAGAAGGGATGATGCATACGACAGACGAAAGTTGGGTATCATTTTTACAATTCCTTGTGTGGAGGTTGAGGATGCTATAAGAATAATTCTGGGTAGGGAATGGCTTCAGAACAACCCTCGTGCTCTATATTCTTAGGTAGCTTTGAATTTCTTGTCCAATTGCATGGAAATTTTGCTCGATAAATATTTGGTGAAGATGCTGTCAATATGTTATTTGCAACCTTTCATTTACTCTATTTCTTCATTGGAGTTGGTGCTGGAGCATTACAAATTTGAAAGTGGGTTAGTGCCTGTTGGTGGAATCTTCAGGAAAGTGGAATTGCATGCTTCTACAGCGCAAGCTCTTGCCCTGGTTAATATGAGATGGGGTGGGCTATGTGATACGAAAATTGAATCATTAAAGATTATGTAGTTTTGGAGGAAGGTTTTGGGTGATTTGTTTTTCTTCTTTGCTGTTAGTTTGTTAAATTTGATTCACGTTCTACTCAAACACCTGGTTGATGGCCTAAGCTAATGTTACAAAAAAAATAGTAATGAATTGTGTGATGTGTCACGTGTCTATATTTTATTGTATAATGTAACAGTTCTTGTAATATGTACTTTGTGATTGGTTTTTTGTCACAGTTAGTGGATTTTTTCCTTTTGGCCACGCTGGTTATGTACTATGTACTTAAATATTTAGCAATAGCTACTTAAATTAAAATAATTTTTGTGGCTCCATTCTTGTAAATCCTTTTTTCTTTGGTCAATATAAAAATGGGGCTTTTAAAACTAATAGTAATTATCAACATATAGTTTTGATCATAAGTGAGAAAAATTTATTATGAATTATTAGTGGACACTGATAGCTTTATATTGAAAATTGCGCAATGTACTGTAGAATTGTAGATGATGATGTCAATGATCCAGTGATTTAGTGAAACAAAATGTGTAATGATTTCATATTGTTTGAGTGGCACTGGCGATTTTGACAATTGACAGCTTGTCAGCTTGAGGTACAGTTTGCATGTAGCTAGGTTGTCAGTCCAAAAGTCAATCAAATTAAACATTTAAATTGTAAATGCAAGGCTTAAGTTACACAAATCGATTAAGTTGGTTTTTTGGTTTGCGCGAATCACAATTATGACTATACCCAACCTCACACGTGACACGTGTGAGGTGTATACAGGGACCAGGTTGGTAGTGGCACTATTGGCAACACTTTTGGCCCATAAATAAGGATAGTGAGCACAACTAAAATCATTCGTTGAAGGCTAAAGGCTATAATATTGAGTACAATGTTTGAATTGTCATAAGGGTTTTCATTTTGTAGGGTTAATAACTTAATAAGGATTTAGGAAGAAGATGATGCGGTATTGTTGGGGATACACTAAATTCTCCTGCCTCCAGTTATGTAGTTACAGAGTAAAAGACCAATTTCCTTCAAGTTCAGAATGGGTGGAATTGGAAAGAAGTTTATTTTGTTTACCTGACTTCTCAGATAGGTTTTGAACTAGGATGAGGAGCTCTAATGGAGATAACTAGTGCTATCCTAGTGCATGGAAGTTGCAAGTAGAAGATGGGAGCAATTTTACTACCCCTCATCGTTTGCATGATTCTGATTCTCAAAGGGGATAAGTACATTTTGTATCTTCACAACTCTCGATTCCCTAACATGGTTGGCCAGGAAAGCTCCATGCATTTATTTTCAAACACCATGGCCTACTAGGCAAGTTCCATGCGTTTATTTTTAGAGTGCATCTTCTACATGGGAGAAATTTTATAACCCCTCATCTTCTACATGAGTCTGGTTCTGAAAGGGGATAAGTACATTTTGTATCTTCACAGCTCCCATTTCCCCAGTTTGATTGGCCCCCCATTCCCCATGTATTTATTTGCAAAGCCCATGGCTGACTCGACAAGTCCCATGCGTTTATTTTTAGAGTGCATGGTTGACCCAACAAGTCCCATTCATTTTAAGAGAAACATGTATTATATTTATGTTTTCACCAACGGTCCAGTAGAAGCTTGGGGCTTGCGCTTACATTTGTATTTGTACTATGTAATAATGTGACATTGTAATTCAATTGTAATAAAATAAATGGTTGTGCTATTAATGTGAAATTGTAATTCATTTTATTAAGTCCTTTGCAAGTTAAGTGCTATTAATGGTTGTGCTATTAATGTGACATTGCAATTCATTTTATTAAGGACTTTGCAATGTTAAGCTACCGACCCCTTGGCCTTGATGTCAATCCTAGTGCATTAAAGTTTAAAGCAACTTTAAAACACATGTTTATTATTTATATCATAAATTACTCAACCGTTTGATGAACATTTGATATATGGTTGTAGTTGCATTCTAGAATGAAATGCACAGAGCGCTAGGCTTGTGAACTTAAACCTCCATAATCACCCTATAACCGTTAGATTAACAAAGATCAACAGTTTAGAATTTGTTGTCAATGCAGGAGTAAATCATAAATGGCTTGTTTTAAATGTTGTCAACCATGTACTAATTGTGTAGTCCAGAAGTAACACATAGACGTTTCGGTTTCATTCACTTTAATGTTCGAAAAAACAATACTTTCCATTGCTAAGTGATTGTATTTTGAAGTTAGAGGGTCAACACACGGGGAGATTTCAGTCTTCAGTTTGCTCATTGCAGTGCACCACCCTGTTCTGGGTTCCATAGTTCCACTTCCAACAAAGCCATTCCAATAACCCAGTTTCAAGAATCAAAATCTGAGTAAATTAAAGAATTCCTGCTGCTATGTTTCATTGTTTGACGTTTCTTAAAATCTTATTTTTTCAAACTTTGAAGTTTAGATTTAGGGTTAAGAGGCTTAAGAATTAAGAAAAATTAAGGAGGACTAATAGGGAATTCACAATTTCACATTGTATCAGCATGTCTACCACCAGTAGAGCAATGTCGGATAAAAAAATACATTATGAAAAATTTCTTAAAACCCCAAGTTTCATTGATGAATACCATGATATTTATGACCTTGAACCTATGGTAGGCGTACCTCAGAACTTAGATTTTCATCTTAGAATAAGGCCAAAAATAAAATGCAAGTTAATAGTATCAGTGCATCGTGGGTAACTAGATTAGGGCGCATGATGTTACACGAGGTTTTCCCTTGCCCATAATTTATCATGGTCTGTGCCCTAAATTATGATGATAACAAAAGAGAAATTGTTAATAAAGATAGCAAAGAAGAATTGTTATCCATTAATGCAAAAGAAATTGGAAAATTATTGGGGTTTACAATCGGAGAATTTGGAAATGTCCACATTGACCTAGAAAAGCTTGCTAGTGATTATGAAGCAGTGGATGAAATGGAGAAAAAATCTTTCTTAAATAGAATAGTTTAGGATAGAAAGAAATTGAAAGATGATCATAAGACTCCTTATGATTTGGATATATTTTAAACCATGGGTTCAGGATACTATTTCCATGCTAGCATTTTTCCTCAGACTAGATAGCAATTTGGAAGTGGGTGCAAGCCTCCTTGAAATGGTATGTAATATCCATTATGGTGTTGCACATGTTAGATATAATTTTATTGGGAACATTGTAAAATCCATGCATAAACAATATTTAATGACTAAAGGAGGTTCCACCAAGACATTTAGGTTCACAACCTACTTGTGCTATCTTTTTCTATTCAAATATAGAGGAATGTTTCATACCAACAAGCTTCAAATTTAGCCCTATAGTAATGTCAAGGAAAAGAAAATGACTCTAGTATATGAATGGACCACTGTGATAAGGATGCATGATTCTCAAAGGAACTACAGTCATTTTGTAGACTAATTTTTGGCTCCATTGCATCAAGCAATTACAAATACTCCAATGCCTAGATTGCCTGTCATGTAGAAATTGCATTCAACTAGGAAAATAAATACAATTGGCTGATTGGTACTTAATGGAAGTATATACTGTGCTAAGATTTTATGGATCATGAGTACAACCATACAAGCTTCCAATACATGTGACAAAAAGGGTTTTTGCTTTGGAATATGTAAGGTAGATGCAGAGTATTGATGAACTACACTTTACCAGTCAACAAAAGAAGACCTTATTTCCTTCTTTACCTTTTTCATGTGGAGGGATCACATTCGAGAGAAAAACATTTAGTGTGGCACATAATATTTTGATTTTTGATTTTATTTTGATGCTATCTGTCACTAGCAGTATGATCCATGTGACACCATTAAATCAATGATTGTGCTCAATAAGAATTCTGCAAGTAGAATTCAACATCAAAGTAAACCCTTGCTTGAAAACTTGAGAAACAAGGATTCTTGGAATGAGGTCAAAATAGCAATGGAGAAAAGTGCTGTTGAGAATGGTATTTCTTTAGAACAATTGTTAGCAAAAATTATGGCATTGCATCAAAAGAAAATTAGGAGGTACAACAATTTTTATGCAAAAAGTCATAAACCATCTAGTAGAGTAAAAATGCCAAATTCTCTAGAGAAATAAGTTATAGAAAAAAATTGGTCACAATAAAAAATTACTGCATAACGAAGAAGATTGTGAGTTTTATCAAATTGTGGAATATAGAGCATCCAAATGAACAAGAAGATAAAGAAAGTGATGATGAATCTAATGATGATAGGGAAGAAGAAAGCCATGTCAATTTCAAACTTGGTTTAAGTGAGACCACAAAAGAAGCATATGCTATAGGAGTAGCCATAGTTGAAAAAATGGGTTATGAAGGTGGTCCTTTGGGGTCCCAAAGACAAGGCCCTTGGATGGTAACATATGTAGAGCATAGAAAACTAGTTGATAAATTTGGCCTTGGGTTTGAAGGTGAAAAAGTAGACCTAGGGCATACAAGTCAATTTGTTAGAGCTTCAAATCCTCATCCTCATGGTCAGACACAATCACAACTGGGACATGCCCATGGTGGAGAACTTAGTGCAACTTGCACTTCCTCTGGTGGAAATGGTATGGGTAGTAGTACTAGTAGTGGTCAACAAGTGCTACAATAGAAAATTACACACAAGAGGACAACAACACAATATACCACAAAAACACCAGGTGATCAAGGCATACAAAAGAGGCAAAGGATTTTGATAGGTCCAAGTCACACTACCAGTGGATCCACCACAAAGGAGTTATTTCTAGGAACTCCCCCACTCCCAGTTAGTCTGACTGCGAAATAATTAGCAACTAAAAGTACTCCTATTCCTTCTCCATTCAAGCATTCCATTGTTCCTACGTCCCTAGGTTTTGATTACATTGAAGATTTTAAAAATAAATCAGACATGAATACAAAAGAAAAGAAGCAACTGATGGAGAGTGCATCTGCTGTAACTTCAAAGCCTACAACAACCATGGTATTACCCACATTTGACACAAATAAAGAAATCATGGAGTACACAATTCTTGTTTCCATAGTTCAAAACAAACCCGTAAATCAGATGGCTCCATCTAAATTCCAGGTGAACAATATTCAATTGGATTTTTCTGGTCTCAAAAATACTGACAAAATTAATGTATCAAAGAAGAACAATGAATTGGTGTACACATCATTGCTAAAGAAAGAAAGAGAGAAAAAAATGTTACAAAATCAAATTGAAAAGTTACAGGAAGACCTAGCAAATGAGAAAGCAAAGAGGAAAGCAACAGATAACAAGAGCAATGAATTAGAAAAAAGAATAAAAAAATCTTCCTCTACATCAACAACAAAGAGGATAAGCAAAATGTGACTACAATGAATGAACTAAAGCAAAGGCTATATGACAACAACAAGAAATATGATGAGGAAAAATACACTTTAGAAAAATTAAGACTAAGCATTGTGAATGGAAATACACAACGGGAACAAAAATTGGAGAATGAGACAAAAAGAAATGAAAGATTGGAGGCAGAGTTGATGGAAGCAAAAAATGAAATTAAGTCTTGTCAAAATAAGTTATCTGCATTTTGTAGAGAAACAATGAGGCATATGAAACAAAAGATCTAGGATGAAATAATGCATAGGATTGATCATTTGTGTGACATGTTTCAATTGATTGATGCTATCAGACAACATCATAAGAAGCTCAACAAATATTTAATGGACAACAAAAATGTGCTGGCATTAGAGAAATCAATAAATCAAATTCAACAAACAGTCTACAAAGCCAGTGACAATGTTTTGAAATCAAAAGGGATTACTAATCGACTTGCTACATCAATGGAGTTGTCATCTATCATTGAAAAGTGTTTGAGAATGCGTGAAACAAAGGAATATTTGCATTTGGCTGCAAACAAGATGAAGAACTTGGATGAAAAGGTAAGGAACTTCACAGAGCTTGGTTTGTTAGAGGCTTTTGACACAAATGAGAGATTTGTTGGAAAGAATGATTTCAGAAAGAAGATGGAGGATGCAAGGAAGATTGATTTGGTCCAGTTTCCTCAGAACCTAGATGTGGTGAACTATTTGGATTCCATCAAAACATTGCTAACCTTGAATGCAAAATTGACTGAAGAATCCAAGACAGGTTCCAATTTGAATAATGAATTGTTAAGAAATCTTCAAGTCAAGCAACATCCGTTAGAACAAATGACAATTCCACCACCTAAAGAGTGGAAGTTGCTAGAAAAGGTGATGCAGTGATTTGATTTTTGATAATATGAGTTTCCAAGTTCCAACTCAACTCTATGCAGAGTTGTTTTTGAGCAAGCTTTTGCATTGCCAATGCCTCTATGTATTCCTTCATGTGATAATCAATAAAAAATCTCAAATTCAAACTTCAGTAACGTGTTGATGTTCAATTATCTATATTATTTATTATATCATTTGAAGAAAAATTCTGGTAGTGGTTTCAACTACTAGATACACTTTAAACGATTGTTGATGTTCATTGTTTTATATGCTACTAATACTATTGTTAATATGTTATTAATCATTGAGTTGAGTGATGAATCGCTGAGTACATGTTCAAGTTTTACTTTTAACACAATTAAAATATGAATTATAAGGTGATTTTTATTCCAGGCATCCATAATATTAGTGAAATTGCATTACAATTCACACATCAATACTCAATCTCCATGACTACTTATCAGATCCACTAAATATTTGTATGAATTCATGCTTTAATCAAGGTAATTTAACTGGTTCATTAAACCAGAGCCAGAATTAAAACATACATCAATGCATAATGACAAAGAAGACTAATGAAAGATCATTGATCAAATTTCATTAATAATTCATGTAAAATGTTATAGTTGGAGAGACGATAGAATCAAAATAAGGGAGCAAAACAAGCTTAGTCACTAGTCCTCTGAGTTTTATAACCTTGTCGTAGAGTTCTAAATTTTTATAACTTCTCGATTCCCCGACTTGGTTCACTTTGTTGAGTAATTGAGTTGCAAGTCTTTGTTGTTCATCTTTGTAGTCGGTGGAGGATGAGAGAGTTATTTCAATATACAAAGACAATGGTGAAGTTCATGCATACGTAACCTTTGAGTTATGGTGTGTGGATTTATTCTACTTTTGTTGAGTAGTTTTCCGGTGGATTATCTATTATTAGAATTGGAATGATAGATTTTTGGTTAGTTTCATTGTTGTGGTTACTATCACTCAAAGTCACAGTTTTGGTGCTTTTCCTAACCTTAGTCACTAGTCTTCGGAGTTTTATAACCTTGTTGCAGAGTTCTAAATTTTCATAACTTCCCGATTCCCCAACTTGGTTCACTTTGTCGAGTAACTGAGTTGCAAATCTTTCTTGGTCATCTTTGTAGTCGGTGGGTCGGAGGTTTCAAAACTTCAGACTTTGGTTCTAAGGTTCCAAGTTTTAGCGATCACACAACATTATGGACTTATCTTTCCTTTCAAAGGCGTCGTCATCTGACATCTCATTGAATGCTATGTATGGAATAAACTTGAGTTGTCTTTTTAGGAATTTTAAAAAGCATGTAGGTTTAAAGGCTATCTTTTCGAGGAATGAAATTGAATGCCACATTTAATGCACATCCTATAAAAAATGATGACATAAGTGGGTGGAAAAGTTTTACTCAGAAATTTAGCTTGCATTCTCATTCTTTTCCAAGGCCAGTACTTCTCAAGTGCAAACATTCTATCTCCATGAATTTGCGCTCATGCAGAGTGGAATTGAAAATGGCTGGTCTGGAATTAAACACATGTCTTGTTGATGACATAAGTTGAGGTGGAAAAACTTTTGCTAAGTTTTTCAGCTACATTTTCTTCCTATGTAATCTACTCTTCCAGGTGTTTGTGTGTTTCTTTATGTGCTCGTAGTTCTTGTAGTCTGAAATTGGAAATCGTTGGCTCGGTGTAAGGGATACGAAGCTCAGACCTTTTAAGTTAGAAGAGTTTTGGGCGTGCCTGGAGAGTGACGAGAAGTCTGAGCTAGATATAAAACTGTTAGAAAGTGGGCTAGCTCACACTGGAGGGTTTCCAAAATTTGTGTTGAGTGTGGACCTGATAAGTGCATGTGCGAGAAGGTAAATTCCAGAGACAGGAAATTAAAGCTGCATATGGGACTGTAATTGCAAAAATTTCTCCTAAAGTTGTTTCCCGTGCACTGAGGATTCTAGAAAGGGAACCTATAGAAGACATGTCTGTCATAGTGGCAGGTGAATTTTTCAAAGTGAATGAAGAATGGTATAAGAACTCCATGGCCAAAACCTGATTGAATTCTGAAAGGAAAGGTAAGTTGCAACTGCCGACTAAACTCAAAAGAGTGCATTTTAAGGAAGAAATTGTAGATTCTATTTCTTTATTACACCGCATTGTTGGGAATGCACGAGTTGAGTTATTTGAGGATTGGATGTGGAAGTTTATCTTGATAATCTATGATGAGAACATTTTCATTGACTGGGCTAAAGTTATTTGCTTTCATTTGAGTGAGCAACTAATTAATTTCCATAAGACTTCTACTTTTTGTATGTGTTCTTGCCTAACGTACATTGTAGCTAGTCAGAGGTCCTTTTGGCCTGGGTTGGAGCCACAAGGAACCCAAAATTTTGATATGCTTGTGTATAAATGCTTTCCTCAGTTCACTAAACAATTTGGAATGGGTCATTTTTGTCGTGTTAATGATGCATTTTTAATGGAGGCCATGAGGAATCTAGATGGAAATCCAGAAATGTGCCTTGCCCCTAAATCAATTTCTCTTGTATCAAATTTTGGGAGTTTTTATATCCAATTTGATAAGTTTTCCTATTTGAGAATAGGAGGTTTTGAGAAAGCCCCATTGAAATTACCTTGGCATCCTGAATATTTATTGATATTTCTGGAAGTTTGTCGACAAATGGCCATGGTTAATATTAAGTATATGAGCATAGGGAAACAAGGGTATGTCTTCCCATTGAAGACCCCTTCTTTTATGTGCAAAAAAAACTAGGTGGTCAGGGGAGCTAAAGGAGTTCTCAAGGAATATAACCTCCAGTATTTGTCTATGAGAGATAATTTTGACAATAAGGGTTTTGTGAAGCAAAATCTCTATGGAGGGAGCTTATATCGACATCACCCATCTATCAAATATTTTTAGGAAGATTGTGTCGATGAGAACACAGTTTTGAGAAAAGATTATATGAGGCTAACACTAAACCAGATACAGGCTTTCGGCCTATAATTTTAGATTATTGAAAATGTAGCTGAGGATTCAACAATCATAAATCTTGGATATGAAAAATTGCCTGATAAATCCCACCCTAGGGTTGATTGGAGCCAAAGTGAAATTTTAGATATGAGGGTGTGTGCTGCCCCGGTGCTTAAAAGAACCCAGGATTGGTTGGATGGGAAATGGGGGAAAGTTGTTGGTCCTGTTCAGGAGCTTAAGTCATCATAGAAGAATGAATAGGGGTCTACACAAACATCTGGTGCAAGTGTATCATTGAGGAAACCCTCTGTTAGGCCCTCTAGTCAAAATTCTCAGTCAGGAGGTGATGGTGATAGGCCAAAAGAAACAGTCAAGTTGAAGACCATCTATGAACAAGATAGGGTGCTTTCTCCTACTCCTAAGAAGAAGACCAATCAAGTAAAACTTGTGCCTATAGATTTTGAAGATTTCTTTCAACAGATCGCTGAAGACAATATCTTTCCTCCTCTGTCTGAATTTCCTGCTTCTTCGCCTCCGACTGATAATCTACCTATCACTCCTAACGCTCCTAAAGAAACTATTAGTGGAAATGAATATTTTGGTCTAGTAGTAGCCTCCCTAGGATGGCTAAAAAAAGCAGTGGAGAAGAAGATAAAGCATATTATTACAATAACAGTTGGAGTGGATATAGTTGCAAAGTTACTTCAAAGCTCTTCAAAACCTAAGAAATCCAAGAGGATGTCAAGGATGGTGACTGATGCTACTTCTAGAAATCAAATGTTAGAAATTGTTGAGCCTATGAAGGATTTAAATGAAGATGAAATAACGAAGGCGGACTACAAAGTCACACATGTTGATATGGGGCCTCCAACACTGGAAGGTGATGTGTACCATGCTAATTATTCAGTCAATGTATTGATTAAAAGAGTGAAAGAACAGAGGAAAGAAAATATAAAACTGCAATCTCAAGTCCTTGCGTTGGGTAACTTTATTTCTTCCATGGCCACTCCTCCTACATCTGATGAAGCTTCAAGTTCTCAAGTAGAGGGCATCGATGTGCTCACCATACAAAAAATTAAAAATAATTTGAGCTATTCCAGAGCTGCTTGTGAGGGGATCGATAAAATATCTCAAGAGGCTATCTTCTTTCTGAATAAATTTGTGCTCTTTTACACTCAAGTTATTAACAAGAGGAAGGAGTTAGTAATAGAACTTCAGTAGGTCAGAAAAGATCAACCTAGGCTCTATGTGCTCTCTTAGGAAATGAAAGAATTGATGTCTATGGATCATAAGATATTAATTGGTGAGAAAATTGTGAATAATCCTAAGGAGCTAGACCTTTCCTGGTCTGATTCATTGGAATGGAAATTGAATATATATGATAATTTGGTGAAGGAAATTAATAAATCACGGTCAATATTTTGAAATGTTGGGGGAAATTAAAGAAGATTGTCGTATTCTGGGAGTGGAAATTACTGATGAGTTTGATGAAAGGATTCTAGATATAAAAGAGATCTCTCTGAAATTTAGAGAGATATTCAATAAAGAAATAGCCGATCCTGCTACAGTGACATGGGAGTCCTTCTCAAAACTCAGTGGAATGCAGATCCACCTAAAGTCTTATAAATCTGGAGAAGAGAAAAGATCTGAGATGTTGGTTGAGTCTGGAATTGCTTTGGGAAAATGGAGAACCGGGTTATAGAGTACTACAACGCTAGGGAGCAAGGACATATTTGCAATTGTCACCAGATATCAAGATTACAGGTCCAGGATGAGGGCACAGGAAAAGGCACTGGAACATGACGCAGTTGAAGTTCTGGAAGATGAAGAAGATGAGGTGGAAAAGTGATGCATAGTAATTTTTAGTATTTCATGATACTTTAATTTTAGTTCTTTTAAGTTGAAGACTATTTTAATTTTTGGGTGCGGTTATCTTCAAGAAACCGTTACCATAGACAATTGGTTTATGCTTTAAATATGAGTTTGGCCAATGCAGTTAGGATATTTTGGGAAAAACTTTGATTTTCCTCATTAGAGGAAAAACTCTTTTATGCTTTCAAGTTTGTTTTATAATTATCTTTCAATATAGAAACTCATATGGTGAAGTTCATGCAGAACAATCTTTGTGTTGTGGAGTATGGATTTATTTTGTTTATTTTGAATATCTTGCCAATGGTTATCTATGTTGGTGTTCTGGATGTTTAATAGATTGCATTGCTATCAAATGTTTATCTTTAAATGAATGCTTATGGCAATGGTTGAGTTCAGTTAAAGAAATTTATTAGTTCTGAAGTGATTCAAGTCTTTGTACTTTAGTTTATAGTTTGATATTGGCATGCCTTTCAAAGCTTTTTGGTTAAAAGCTACACCTTTCTTTGCTTTTTGGTTAAAAACAACTTGAATTTTTATTCATTGCATATCATAAAAGGTAGCTGACACCTTGTAAAATAAGCAGAGAATCGGTATGAAATTTAGGTTATTTGGTAGTTTAAGCTTTTATTGTTTAAGTTGTGTGGATGCCTTTATAAGTTATTTATGTTGAACTATTAGCTTCTGTTAGCTTATAAGTTATGGATGTTGAACTATTAGCTTTTGTTCAAGGAATGGATTAATATTCCTTTTAGTTATTTATCAAAGATTGTGTGAATGGCAATGTAATAGGAATTTATAAGTAGTGTGATAAGTGTTGTTCTTTAAAAATGATGTAGAATAACATATCAAATTCAATACCATGGAATACAATATAAAATATCACAATTTCATGGAATACAACATAAAATATCATCAACTACAGTTTGGAATATGATTCATGAACTACAATATAAAATAAAATATCATGAAGTGCAATGATTCACAATTTCATTGAATACAATATAAAATATCATCAACTACAGTATGGAACAATGGAAATTGATCCATGAAGTGCAATATAAGTACCTAAAAGCTGCTAATTCTCTTCCATTTCCCAAATGGAGTTGAGGTCCTCAAACTAACATTCATCTTGAGATAAAGTAAAAGAGTTGTCTTGAATTTGATTCTGAGTCTGCTCTTCATTTTCTTCAGCCTGTGTCTCAAATTCAACATTCATTGTGTGATTTGTGTCAATGTCATTTTTCCTAGTCAAACTGACTTTGCCACTGCCACCAGTACTAGCATTTGGAATTGGAGTGTTGCACAACCTAGTCCTTCTTCTTTCACATGTGGACCTCCAAATTGCAAGTGCCCTTTCAAAAGGAAAATTAAAGACATTATACACAGTTCCTTTCAACCTCAACCAATTTTCCAAATTCTTGTTTAGTTTGTTTCTTAGCTTTGATTTCAAAAACCCCAATGTACTGAAAACTCTCTCATCCTCCACCGACCATATCATTTTTTGACATAAATCACAAGTTTGAAATATTCTGATATCGAACCACACAATATTTCACTTTGACCTAAGTTTTTCCAAACCTTTTTTATTGATCCTGGTTCAAAGGCCTTCTTCGTGCCCATGGATTTATGTTCGTCCCTCATAGATGTTGCAAAACTCCTAGATTGTTTTCTAAGCTTAGCTTCATTTAAAATTCCTTCTATTTTTTGCTCATTGTATGTTACACTTTTTGAAAATTGTTCGATCAAGATTTTTACTTGATCATGAAAATATTTTGGGTTCTCTTAGTTTTCCCAAAATTGAGGATACACAATACCCATGGCTTCAAGTATTTCATGTCGAGGGAATATTTCATGAATCTCTGAGGAAAGAAATTTTGCAATTTCCTTCAAATTATCACTAACATATTTAACAATGTCGTTAAAATCTTCCTCGTTAACAACTACTTCTCTGCTAGACCGCCTAGCTATCTTACAATGGTAGATTGGTATCTCATATCTACGTACATAGATACATAAGTGAACGCTTGCATTAAACTGTAAAACATTATCAGGATTATTCAAATCAGTAATTTTCTACCATATGAAATAATTTGGCCTTCTTGTGTTAGATCTAGATATAGATGATCGAGGGCCAATCATGTATGTTTATGTAGATTCAAATATTCATTAATATACATAGTTCTGTCTTGGGATTTCTTCACAAGATTGTTCATCACATCTAGCATGGGGAGAAGACTAGCTAAAGTCAAGAGTGTATCTATATTGCTTAACCTATGTAAGAGGTCAGGAGCTTTGTCTACTGTGTTGCGATTCTCGTACATCACTCCAATCAAGGATTGATATTCTGAAAGAGCTCGTTGCGCTAGTCCATGCAGGGAGATCCATTTGGTATCAACATCCTTGAGAAGCTTGTTTCCTAGTGTTATTCCCTCAGCAAAATTTTGAAATTCTACGAAATGTTTGGGACTTCGGCAGGAGTATGGGTGGATCTTGCGGACTAGATTTTCAACTTTTGATACTGTAGGAAACTTGCTTACAATTTTGAATGCTAAATTCATTTTGTGGGCCATGCAGTGAATGAAAAGCATGTATGATGCACAAATAGTTTGTAACTTTGTGCAAACACCGGTCCTTTGACCTTGCATCATTGCAGCTCCATCAACTCCTACACACACCAACTTTTTGGCAATTGTCAACTCATCCATACGTGCAATTTCATTCAAAGATTTCTTGACTAGTTCAAATAGATTTTATGATGTTGAACTTTCCTTCATTTTATGAACACAAAGAAGATGAGCTTGGTGAACATGTCGTTCTTTAGTATTGTCTACCGCAATAACTTCATCTAAAGATAATGCAATGAAATTTGACTCTTTTACTTTCTCCTTTAAAATATTCCTTTTCAACTGTAGCAAGACAGTTTTCCCATTCCCATCCAGTGTTTATTGACCAATGCGAGAAGGGATAGTGAGGAACATTCAAAAAAGATAATAAACCAAAATATTCTGGTAGTCTGTCATAGGATGCCCTCTGGAAAAAATATGAAAAAAACACTCATCTGAATAGTTTTTGACATATTTGCTGCTTCCATTGCTTTTCCAAATTGAGCCTCAAGTGTACCTTTACATGCAACAATGTTCGACATTATTTTGTCATGCTCTTCATAATCTACAACATACCTAACATGAAGACATTCTTCCTTTGATTTCCATCGTATGACTGATTGTTCCTTTCCATCTATGATTTGTTTTTCATAAACTTTACCAATATGCTTTTCTATAGTTCCAATATTTAGTTGCAACATCTTGGATCTTCCACATTTCCAACTACAAATCATACATTTGGCCAACGTTTCCTTTTCAATATCGTTTGAATTGCATATCCCCACTGGTACAATGAATGGGTACTTTGACAACCAACCAAGTTGAAAATTCCTTGTCATTTCTAACATCATCCTCCTCCAAGTCAATTATCTCATTCTGGCTAACTAGGCCTAGGGTATCCCTTGAAACATCTTCTGTAGTATTGCCATCCTCATTTGATACTTTTTGATTTAACTTAATGAAAATCTCAACTTGACCTTTTGGTGGTGGTGAGGTATTGTGAATGCCTTCTTCATTAATATTTGGTGGAAGAGTTGATGATGTAGCTCCATCTTGATCTGATGGATCAAAAGCTTTGGAAATTCCAAAGTAAGAATGTACGGTACCTCTATTTCTAAGTTTTGGGTGTTTTGATGGCCTCCCAGTCTCTTCACCACCCTGAGGAGCGGTAGGAGCCTCACCCTTGCTGCTTGGCATATTGATCTCTCACTTCAAATAAAAATTGGAAAAAAATGTCTTCTTGTTTAAGGCAAAGAATATAGATCCCATTCCCTACTCAATATCATCTTTAAATTTAAGACTAAAGCAAGAATGGAAAATAGATAAAGAAAACTTATTATTATAACTAATAAAACTATGAAGAAATGATCACTCACCTTTAAGTCTACATTTTCGGCTTTTGCTGACTTCCAAATTGAGAAGTAGAACCTTAGAACTGAACAAAATGAGTAAGAATAAATGACAGTTTCAATTGTATTTATATCAATCCATATTTGGCGAATTCTGCGGGATTTTTAAATGGTATATTAAAAATTTGGCGAATCCCACGTGCTTATACAATGATACATTGTAATTTTCAAGGCGAAATGTGTCCTCAAATGTAATTATTTTTTAATGTTATTGGTGAAATAGGTCCTCATAAGAAACTATTTATAAATTTTAATTGGAAAAATGGGTCTTCACAAGCAACTATTTGTAAATTTTAATTGGTGAAATGGGTCCTGATACAATGTTGTTTTAATAGTATTGGAAAATATGTAGGTGTTTTATTACATGCTTCTAGGATTTCAGGCAAAAATATTAGTCGGTCCATTTGAAACGTGTAGTTTGTTATGGAAAATTTGTTGATTAAATATGCCTCATAAAAAAAATTGTTGGCGAATGGACATGCATTGGACTGATAGTTCGTAAAATTTAGGCGATTTAGACACCTTGTTGGGTGTGAATAATTCACCAATTTTGACTTGGCCAATTTCTAGAATTCACCAATTGGCAAAGATTCACCACTAAAGTTTTCCTTGTCGAAAACCTTCCTTTTATCCTCTTCTTCTACAATGACGTTGTATGCAACTGCTAACTGAGATATGAGAATCAGGTCCTTCAGCTTGGCCTCTGCTACAGATAATTCAAGCTGATGAATCCCCTAAAGAAAACCATGCACCTTGTACCTCAACTGATATAACTTTGTAAGAAGGTATCAGCCTACAACAATGAAACCTTCAATCTGGTTATCCAAAAGCTTTCCACGATTGACTAATCGATCCAACTTTTTTTGTTCTACAGGTGTCCCTTGAAGGTGTGGAAGACCAGTTTCTTTGCTTGAGTTTCCATGAACGAGATTTGAGATGTATTGTCGGAATTGCTTGATTTCAGCCTTAAGAGTTGCATTATCCTCTCCGTCCTTCATGAAATTCTCTTCAAGATTACTTGCGACAACCTTAAAGAGGCTCATGTTCATTTGCCGAGTGCTCCTGCCAAGATTTTCTTTGACGAAGGTGAAATCACCAACTTCAAATTCATCCAGACTCTTGCCTTCTGGCCGTGTAGCAACTTCAATTATGATCTCTACTTCAGGAGTCTTCTCTATGTGCATCTGATTTTTGACCTTCTTGTTTGATCTATCTTGATAAGGATCGCCAAACTTAGACAAATCAAGCTGATATGAAGGCTTTCGCCTCCGTTTTCCCAAAGAACTCTCGAGCCAACATGAATGATCAATGTTATCTTCTCAAGGAGAGACTGTTGCTACTGTATCGACCTCTGATGGATCAATTGGCATTGAGACTTGTCGAATTGGTGATTCTGGCTCCAAGTCTATATCAATGGGAGGTGACTATGGTGAAAATGGCACATCAGGAGATGAAGAATCAACTTCAGCCTGTATCACTATCTCTATTGGAACTTCTGACGCCTACTTGATCTGCTTCTACTTCTGTTTTCCTTTTCTTCTCCCTTTCGTATTCCCACTAACTTTGACATCTTTAGGTGGATGCATGACGTCCTTAACTCAAAGCCTCGACCTAGATGTAGAAGGAAGTGAAGAAACCCTATTGGTAGCTTCGTAATTGGAACTGTCCTTCGCCTTCTCTTGTTTTCCAAGAAGGGCATGCTAGTTTTGATAACCGTTCTTGACAGGTCCTCAATTGAAGTACTCTCCCTGGCGTACCAATCTGGTTGGAAAAGTGGCTGGAGAGCAACTTGACCTTTGATGAATGTGCTAAGTAACACCTCTCCATCATCATTTGACAAACCCTCAACATCTTCTGATAGAAAATCAAAAAGCTGAGGAAGAGTAAGTCTATAGTAATGACATCGGTGCACTTCAAATTCATCTTCGTAGTTGGCCAAAAAGTCCTCAAGTACTAGCCTATGTGAATTACTTCCCTCCAATCGTGTTGAGTAATGAGCCAATGGATCATAAGAATGCCTCTCAATGAGATACCTGAGATTGAGTTTCATCATTAACTTGTAATCAACAGCTATCTTGCATTTGTAAATACACCATTTGAAAGGAAAGGTGAATGCTTGCTTGTGTCGATTGCGAAGAAAAGAGTGAACTTCTTGAGCTTGTCTCAAAAACTCCATGAATAGGACCTTGTTTGATGGGTACCTAGGTAGCATCAAAGGTTCTCCAGTGTAATCATACACTCGAATATATGTGAAAGTGGGGAATTGAATGAACCAATCCGCCCAACTCTCCATTGTTGATCTTGCCTTTGGTGAAATCCTGATGTGCATTTCATTATCAAGGTCTCTGACTGTCTTCATTAGGAAGTGATCATTCAACGCTTTGAAATCCTATTCAGCCTTGGAGAACTCCAATTGAGAGTAATATTTGTGAGCATGTTGAACGCCAAGAGTTCCATTGGTCTTCAAATGTCTAAAATTTCCTTGAAACACAATTAAGTAGACTAGATAAGACACCATGTAAAATTCGTGGACTTTAAGGAATCTTGTGATTTGTTGGTGAAGAAACTCGTTGATTAACATGGTCCAGTCAAAGTGTTCCTTGTTGTCGATAATCCAGGAAATGACATGGAACATCCACAGTCGGGAAATATTAGCTTCCTCCTGACCTGTAACATGGTTGAGCAAAGTTATCAAGATAGAAACTTCATCCTTGAACCCCCCATGCCCAAACTTCTTTGGCATGTTGGTCTTCTGCTCTTTTAACCATCTTTGAGCAACCTTTCTATGAGATCTTTCTTTGTCTCCTATCTTGTCGCAATCCTCAATGACTATGGTAAAATTGTTTGACCAAGGTGGAATAACAAAGCACTTCTCGACATCCCTCGGCTTGAGACTACAAATGACCCTCCCATCGGCTGATCTGATTTATCTTGTGGATGAATCGTAATTCTTTATGCAAGCAATGACGAACTCGAGATCAAAAATCGTGATAGGAATAGATGTTGTCGCCAACAATCCATAACACTTAAGATTCTTCAATGTGGTGTTGCTAACGCCTTCCAATGTGCTCAGTTTGACCACTAGATATACATGACCCAAGTATGTGTCTGAGGTTTTCAAGAAGTTATGCACCAAGACCGATTTGGCCTTGTAATCTATAGGGTTGAATTACATTTTGAAAATTTGGATTTTTGACTGTAAAGTTAGATATGTTCGGACAACTTTCAAAAAAAGTTGAAAAAGCTCTAGATGAGGCTAAAAATAGCCAGTTGCGGGAATTTTTTTGAAATGTGGGTTTCGTAGAGTATTGAATTCTAAGCAAAACCCAGATCGTCAGAAATTCAAAAATTTGAGTTTTAGCAAGGCTTTTCAGTCAAGAACTATAGAGGTTTTAGGGTTCTAGGGAAAAAATTTCTCGAGAAAAACTGGCATATGGGTTTTGTAGGTAATGGAATTCTAAGCCAACCCAGATGATTCAATTTTGGAAATTTTGAGTTCTTGGCCCACATGCAAATGAATCTTCAAAAAAAAGTGTAGTGCTTCCAGAATGGAAGTAGCTAGGCAATTTTCTCGAAAAAATCTAAGACATGGGTTTTGCTGCTGACGTTGAAATATGTGAACCCAGATGATCAGATTCTGAAAATTCTGCTATTTACTTTAACATGCGAGAGAAAACCTAAGACTAGGATAGAAGAATTTTAGAGATAGAAAATAGAAGTTATTAGTCTGCCTTTGAAAAAGTCGCCTATGCTTGAACTAGATTTGATGAAGTCTGCATGCACTCGAAAAATGAAGTCTGAAAAATGTATCTTTTGAACAATATGGACTTGGCACTGTGAAGAACACTAAAAAATATTGCCTAAAGCACCTTCGGATCTTTGCTTTCTCAAGAAAATATGTGTTCACTTCCACCTGTGATGTGAATAATAGATAACAATATGACTTAATAAATAAATTCAAGTCTTAAGGTGTCACAATATGCTTCCAATTCCTAAATTTAGGCGCCTCCCTTAGATTGGACGTCTAAAATGTACACCATCTCCTAATTGGACCTCCAACTCAGTTAACTATATGAGAAATTTGCCCTAAAATGGGCACCACCTCCATAAATTTTAGTTAACTATGCATGCAAAAATAATTCGCCCAATTGGAAGCAAGAATCAAGTTCAGTTGGAGTCGACCAACTGAAGATTGAATAATATTTAAGTTTAGTTCACAATCTCCACCTTTTTTGGGCGATTCATGCACTTGAGTTCAAAAGTCAAACTTTGACTTTAGGCTTCATCTTTCCAAAGTTCAAAATTTTCTTGAAAATTTCATTTGCAAACCTCACCAGAACCCATGTTTGATCACTGATTCTGATTGACTGATGTGTCTAGAAGACTGGCTAACAGTTTCATTGAAGAGCAAGATCAAAATTGACAAGAAACTCCTTGAGGCTGCAAACCCCAATTCTAAGATTTGAGGCTTCAAAATTCAGGGCACCCTTGGCCTCTAGGGGCGTTTTTAGCTTTAGAATTAGTCAAATTTTCACTGCATTTTCATCATTTTGAAGGTAAATTTAACCTCCCTTCATCTTGTTGGAAGAATGAAGAACATCCTATTATACAATTTTTTTATTGTCATTGATGTCACCATGTCATATGAGTTGCAACTGCAAGTTTAAGCTCAAGCTTGATCCAGTATTCTGAACCAGTATCTAAACCGGTATGCAGTTATTATCCTCTGGTATTTTGGTTCACAATCCTCCACTGATGATTATTGTTGCTTGCAGTTTTGGGAAATGGTTTGTGGGTGTTAAAAGGTTGTATGTTCAGAATTTTGTGTGCATAGGTTCTCGTATGGAAAGTTATCATTACTTTGTTGTTTCTTTTTGCTATTAGGTCTATCTTTGGCCGACCTAATGTATTGATGAATTAATTTTGTGTTGCAGATGTATGTGTGACCTATCTTTGGTCCATGCTGACATGTTGTAGTGTGCTACACATTTGGATTGTTTTTGGAAATATTTTGTACATGCTTGAAGTCGACAATTATCTTTTTGGTGAATAAGGGTTGCATCCAATTAGACCAACCTAATTGATGTTTGTGGATGAATAAGATATATATTGGATAGTTTTGAGATTGTTGGCAAAGTATGAATTGAAATATGTGAAGATAGAAGATGATGAAGTGTGTAAAGTCAATTCATTTCTAGCTGTAAGTCACTTTGTTATTGTATCTTTTGTAGGCAGCGAGCCTCCCATTTTGGACAGTGAGTCTTGGAAGTGAGCCACCGATTTGTAATATCTTATAACCGGTTATACTATATTGTGAGCTAACCCTCACTGTGGTTTTTCCCATTTTGGGTTTTCCATGTAAAAATTTTGGTGTTCATGTGTTGTGTGCTTTCATGTTCTATTAATTCTCTTGCTTATCTTTACTGTTATATGCATTGGAGTAATTGGATGGTGTTTGTTCAATAAGTTTAAGAAGATACCGATTCACCCCCCTCTCATTATCTTGGGTATTCAACAATTGGTATCAGAGCTTGGTTCCTCCGAAGAAGCCTAACAGCTTGAGTAAGATCTTGAAGATTGAACAAATGGATGGCAAAGAAGAACTTTGGGCTGCTCTTGAAGATCTTGACAAGGCCAGAAGTGAAAACAGAGATTTGAAAGAAAATATTGATGAGGAAAATGAATGCATCCAAAAATTGAAAGAGAAATTGAAGAAATTCAAAGAAAGACATAGAGAAGTGAGTGAGCAATTAAAACAAGCAAATGAAGAGGCTACCAGATTGAAGGTGCAAATAGAAAAAAATAAGAGAATTGAAGATTGTTTGAATACAGTGGTGTAAAGCAAGTCTGATGAATGCACAAGACTTGAACAAGAAGTGGTGAACCTAAAAGTAGATCTGGAGAAAGCAAAAATCTGTGAAGATAATTTCAAGACAAGCTCCACCAAGCTTGATGAGTTGATTGTAGGGAAGAAACCTTCTAAAGACAAAGGTGGTTTGGGAAATGAAGCAAGTGAAAGTTCCAAGGTTGTGTAGACCTCAAACAGTGGATAATCAAAAGACTCAAGGTAAAGGGAAGCAGACAAGAAATCCAAGAAACTTTGCTAGAATACCGCCTATCAAACAACCAAATGCTCAAAGGTATCCATCTTTCAATGGTGTTTTCTTTTCATGCAATAAATTTGGTCACAAGGAAACAAAGTGCAGAAGTAGAATGAACTAGTATGCTAGTTCCTTCTCCGTACAATATTTTGCATGCAAGAAAGTTGGCCATAAAGCTAGTGAATGCATAACTCAGATGATGAATTGGTTTAATTGAGGTAGAATGAATCGATATTTTTCTAGCTACTGCTATACATGTAATAAGTTTGGACACAAATAAAATCAATGTAGATCAAGGGTTAATGGAGGTCAAACAAATCAAAAAATTGTTGTATGCTACAACTGCAACAAACCCAGACACATTTCAAGAGTTTGCAGAAGGAAAAATGGAAAGCAATCTGATCTGGTATAGAAGAATGAACCAGTGAAGAAAATTGACAAGAATGCGGTTAAGTAAGAAATGAACAAGATTTGGAGAAAGAAAGAAGAGCCAGAAAAATCAGATGTGTCTGTGCCCTCATCCAGTGCAGATAATTCCTCTGGCAACTAGACCCAACATGGTCTTAGGGGGAGCATTAACAGAAAATTGTTCAAACCCCCTAGATATTTGGAGTTTCAGTCTTTAGCACAAAGAAATACTATAAGGAATAGATAGGTAGAGGTTATGCAAAAGGAACCTGAAGAAAAGGTGCAGGCATGATCATTTGTGGAGCAAATTAGGGTTTTTATGTGCAGTGAAGAAGGGTTTTTATCAGCTTTTTGAAATCTATTTGTAACGCTCAAAAAATGATGTTCATTTAACCACACAGTTTACCAAACTTACTACATTCCATGAATATTAAAAGTAAAAGATATACTTCCCATAATTGCTCAAAAGGAAAATTCAGATTATATTTCCATTCCATGTATGCAATTCAAATATATTTAATTAACAATATGGATCATCGCAATAATACATATATGATCGCCATTCACATATCAATAAGATTCCATAAATTTGCTCAAGTTTCCAATTACTTTACTAACTTTCATTCAGTACATCTATTCCAATGTTACATCAAATATTTCTTTTCAACACATCTATTTCAATGTTCAATACTGAATTACAAATAAAATTACATTTACAAGTGGGCTTTTCAAGCCATTCCAAATAATACATGAATACTTTTATAACATTTACATCTCTGAACCTCAACCGTTGTGATGCCTCTGGTCTTCTTGCAAGTTGGTCCAAGAGTGTGATTAAGGCGCCTTTTCCGCCCAACCACGAAGTGCAATACTTCCCCGAGTTTCTTCCTAACTCGAAGAAATCCCCGGCCCTGCACGAGGAGCCTAGCAACTTGAAAAAACAACGCAAGAGGGAACTCTCGATGTAAGCCTAATGCCTATATGCATTCCTAACATGAGAATCACATATTTCTTGCAAAAGGAGGTGGCAGAGACCTATATTCATTTAGTTCTAGGCTTTTAGTTCCATCTATTTCAATGGTGCAAGTGCTTGGCCAAGCATAAATAAAATAAAAGATAGTTTTAGAAAAGGTAAAACTATCGTCTCTATGGGTCCACCTTCGGCATCCTGTCCCAAAATTTTCTCAAAATACAATGAATAATGCATTCCCATCTAAGTTCACTTTCAAATTTACACTTTTCCAATTTCAAAGAAGTTTCATCATTTTTCCAATGTTTTCACAAAGATTGACAAGATAGCTTCATGCGTACTATCAGTAAATAAGGTATTCTTGTATAATTTTTAAGTGAGTTTTCAATGCAAAATAATTTCAATTATGATTCTATTTTATAAATTAGTTTTGGACACATTATATAATTATGATAGTTTCAGCGAAAGAGAAAATTACTCTTTTAAGATTAGCTCTCTAATTGTGTTTTAAATATCCTACATTTGCTAAAAGTTTCAAATTCAGTTTCAATTCCATAGTCTTGTGTATGTTCTCTAAGATCAAATATGATATATGAAGTTTCTTACCTTGCACCGATATTCAGAAAAGAATAGACAGTTTGAGAAGAAGATACACAAGTAGAAAACCCGATTCGTAGACAAAAACAAGTTTGCTATTCAACTCAGAGTTATTTGTATGAATTTATTCTACGTTTTCAGAGATTCAACTCGAGAAATAAGAGTTTACTATACAGATTTGCTTATATATCAGCTATGTTTGAATGTACATATCTATGTATAAAATATCTACAAGCATAAAAATAGGCATAAAAACTTATAACGGATTACTCGTAAAGAAAACTTGGGTACAATGTAGCGTTTTCTGAGTGATACCAAAACCAAAAAGGTAATGTTTTCTGTGGTAATACAGTGATTTCAGTACCAGGTATGTGTATTTATATCTATATATATACCTGTGTGTGTATATATCTATATGTAAATATACTTATATATAAAAATATGCATTTATTCATATAAATTTTTGTGCAATACCATAGTCATTGAGCAATATTTTAGTGGGAGAAAATAGAATTTATAACAAAATCTGAGTTTATATGTTTGTGTATATATATATGTATATGTATGAGTATATATATATATATACAAATACATACATATATTTATATGTATATAGTTTATATATTTAATCCATACGAAATATACAGAAATAAAATAAAATAAAAACCATTAAGGCGGACTGTGCTTTCAACGCACCAGCTGCAACTTACAATTCAATTTGTATGGTATATAGAGTATACCTTAAGGGCTTACGCCCCCCTCATAGGGAGGTGTTGCCTGTGGAGGGAGCACTGTCTCCCACAGCGCCGCCCCTCCCTTATGGGGAGGGCACGGCTGGGGAGAACCCCAGCCCATCCCCCTTCATACAAACATAAATTCAAATACCAAAAATACAATTTCAACAGAAAACAATAATTGCGAATTCATAAACTCGTTTTTGGAATATGACAAAAGTATTCCAGATTTTATGCCAATGTATACTTAAATATTATAAGTATATATATTTTTTCATGTATAAGCACATAGAGAGGTTATGTGTGTATATATATGTGTTGTACCCCAAAATTAAAATTTTTGTTACACTTAGACATTTTGAAGAAATGAGTAAAAGTCTTGTCAAATCAGTCATAAAGGTCAAAATTTGGGTGTGCATGTCTTGCATGAGGGATTAAAACACAAAATTTTCAAAATTGATGATCTGGGTCTGCTCAAAGCAGCTTACCCTACAAAACCCAGATCTCAGTTTTTCATCCCTAAATTTTAGGAAAACTGCTATTTTTAGAAAATTTCTAAAATTAGCAACGTTTTATGGGTTTTTCTGGGTTTCTCTTGGAACGGATACTAGCAAAATTTTCTAAAAATAGAAAGTTGGTCCGACAGGGTCCGAACTAATTTTGATTGGCTCAAAATGTGTCCATATCAGGCTGGTGTAGTCAGAATCTTAAAATAATTAGTTTTTCCCTACTGGGTCTATTCTGCTTTTCAGAAGCATATCTAGAGCTCTGAGATCATCGATGGAGGTCATTCGACTGCCAGGCGTTAGTTTCAACACTTAAACTTCCAGCAGAGGGTGAAAAGATGAACATGCACAAAGAACGAGGAAGAAAATTGAAAAGTCATGAAAATTTTCTAACACTACTGAGTTTGGGCGCCCCTATTGAAGAAAGGCACCCACCTTTTTAGGGCATCAAATGTCAGTTTTAGGGTTTTTCGCCTCTAGTCAAACTTCCTCATTTTTCTGTCAGCTTCGCAGTGGATTCAACGGTGCAGTTATCAGATTACTCAGTCATCCAGAATTCAGCGTCGAACGAGAGGTTTCAAACTGAAGTCAACGTGAAGAATTTGGAAAAGATTACAAAATTGACTAAGTGTTGGAAGTTTGGGTGCCCCTAGTCAAGAAGGGTGCCCAACTTTTTGGAGGGGTAAATTCAATAGCCATGATCCAAAAGTATGCTCAATCTTTTTAGATTTCGCCCAGCTTCGCGATGCCTGTCTTCGTCAGCGTTTTCAACTGGTCGTCTTCCGGCAAATTCAAATCAAAGACGAAGGTTCAGAGTGAAGGTTTCAAACTTGAAGTTGAAAATTATGAAAAAATGGTTAAGTCTGGGAAGAATGGGCGCCCCAGTTGAAGAAGGGCGCCCAAGTTTTCAAGGAGCTAAATGAATGAATTTGTAGGCAAGTGTCTAACGAAATCTCTTCGCAGTTGATCCAACTTTCAAATGAGACATCTAGCACTTCAATCAGAGTTCGCAGTCACCAGATACGTGGAGCTGAAAAGGGGGTTTGACGAAGGCTGAAAACCAAAATTCAGAAGCAAACACAGAAAATCAAAAATAAAACTAACTCTGGTGAAAGTGGGCGCCCCCAGTCAAGAAGGGCGCCCAAACTTTTGGAAGCCTTAAACTCACTTTTGGGAAAAGTTCATTCCAGAAGACCCCTCTTCATTTTTCATCAGCTTCGCGATGAGTATAACATCCAGTCAATCCGATGACCGGAGCTCTAGATCCGACAAGATCTTCTGTAGAAGAGGATTTAATGAAGAAATTTGAAGATCAGAAAAATGGTTATCTCTGGGAGAAATGGGCGCCCCTGGAAGGAAAAGGCTCCCATGAATTCAGAGGTCAAGATGAAGTCGTTCACCAGAGATGCCTCCAGAACTTCTTCCTCAGTTTCAGTTAGGCTCCGCCGTGAACCATTCAGCTCGCCTGTCAGGTTAATCTGTCAACGGGAAATCAGAGGCGAAGTAGCATGTCAAAATGAAGAAAAGTTGAAAATGTTAAAATTTTGACTAACACTAGAAGAAGTAGGCGCCCCTGTTGAAGAAAGGCGCCCAAATGTTCATGCCTTAGAATATTTTTTGAAGTTTTCAAAATTTCAAAAGATTGCAAGAGGAGAAGGATGGCGTCCAAATTCAAAGAGACTGAGATTTAGGGTTTTGAAAATAAAAGCAAAAAGAAAGCAAAACCTAAATCAAACCCTAAGTCTATTTAACATCATTCTTTCATGTATTTTTCATCATTTTTGCAGGTAGCATCTAGAGGAGAAAGTTGGAGCAGCAAGTTTGAAGAATTTTTGTGATTCAAGAATCCATCTTTGCTGGTTTTACATCAAATTTTTCAGACCAGCAAGCATAAACCCTTGCTTTTTCAAACTTTTTGTTCCAGAAGATCAATTTTTCAAGCAGAAGGCCAAGGAATTTCATTTTTCAGTCATCTGGGTCTTTTTGCCTTAATCTTCTGAAGAATTTTTCAAGAACTTCATCAGGTTGCAGCAAGTGCTTTTATTTTGCATGTCAGTGAAAACCTCAGTGCATTCAAATTTCAACCATCTGGGTCCTTTCCAATCAGTCTTCTGAAGAAAACCCATATCGCAGTTTTTTTTTTCAAGAAAGTTCAAAATCTAGGGTTGGCTGCTTTTTCGATCAAACCTCAGGGTTTTGCAAATCCAATCAACTGGGTCCATTTCTATTCTTGTTTTGAACAAAACCCAGATGCCAACTTTTTTTGGGAAAAATTGAAGAAATTAGGGTTTGTTGCTTTTTCAGGAAAAATTCAAAATTTTCAAAAACGGACGATCTGGGTTGTCTTGCATCGATATTCTGAACAAAACCCATATCTCATAAAAATTTCTCAAAAATTTGTCCGTTGGAGCACAAAAATCAGCATTCTAAAAATAGAAATTGTTCAAGACTTGTCTGAACCAAGGCGAGTTTACAGTCATTCTTCGAGTTTTCCGAAATGGAGTACACTCCTAATGTTTTCAAGTCCGAATCAGCTCTCTTTCACAATTATATCAAAATAGCTGAGACAAACTTGCATCATGTCAAGCCGGTGTTCGATCTACATGCCTTGGAGAGAGCAGGCAACACTTCAATCAAGAATCTGGGACACTCTGGACTCCTCGCAGCAGCGTCTATTCCTATATCAGTTAAGAGCCTTGAGTTCGTAATCGCTTGCATTAAGCATTACAACCCGGCTACCGGGAGATCCAGTCAGCAGACGGTAGATTGATTTGCAGTCTAAAGCCTGATATGGTTGAAAGGTGTTTTTCCATTCCCCTGTGGCCTGAAAGCATAACTCTTTCAAAGGATGAATGCGAAAGGATGTGGAATATGCATAAAGATAAATATAGCAAGAAGATTGCACAGAGATGGATGAAAGAAAAAACATAAAACATTGCCCAAGAATGTCGGGCGAGGGGAGTTCAAGGATGAGGTTGCCATCATCATCACTTTGCTCAACAGGGTCACTGGCTCAGAAGATGCCACCAAGTTCCAACCTTGGATGTTTTATGCCATACCTCACATCATGAAGAAGACCGAATTCTATGATTGGTCTACTTTGATTAGTGACTGCCTACATCAGCAAATAGCATAATACTTCCAGTTTCATGTATTTCACATGGTGTCATACCTAGTCTACCTGGTGGCCTATCAGGGTCAATTCAGAGGGTTGAACACCGAGGGATTGTTGAGCGTACAACACATATATAACTATTATCCCCAGTTGGAATTCACAAAGTCATTGCACCACTACAAAAGGGTGAACGAGGCATTCTTGATGTACACAGTGCGGGACTTAGACAACAAATTGCACGTCCGCATCTCTTCAATTTCTAGGGCAGCAATGGCAGACTGGGCGGATTGGTTTATATAGTTTCCTACCTTTACCTATCTTAGGGTCTATGGTTATTCAGGTGCCCCGCTCATGTTTCCAAGGTATCCGTCAGATGAGGTCATCTTCATGGAATTCTTGAGGCAGGCTCATGGTGTCCACACAGTCTTGAGGAATAGAAAGAAACCCTCTCTTCACTTTCCATTAGGGTTGGGTATTTATACATGCAGGACTACTGCAGATGCCAGGACAATTGGAGAAGAGTTAGATAAATTCGGCCTCAAGTCCTACAACGAGAGGCGATCATTTGATCCTCATGGTGTCTACGCTGGCCGATTGGAGAAGAACTATAATCACATAGCCGCACTTGAAGATTTTTGGGCTAACTGTGCAGATGAGTTTGAAGTGCGAAGGCGTAGTTATAGTAGGCTAACTCTCCATCAGATGAAAGACTGCTTAAATGAAGATATAGAAGGGCTCTCTGATGATGACGAAGATGTGCTTCTCCCGATGTACACTCAGAAATGAATCGAGGATCAACCCTTACCACAAGTTAATTGGGAAAACAAGGAATCTCTTTCAGTCGAAGACAGAACAAGACAAGTCATTGAGCATAGTAAGGTTTTCTTAGTGCTTAAAAGGAAGAACTCCATTCCAGTAGCAGAGCGGCCAAGGATAATTCCTTCTTCTTCCAGAGCACAGTTGAAGGGAAAGGGTAAAAATCAGTCCCAAAGTGGCGTCAAAGGTAGTAGATTGAATAACAATGTAAAAAGAAGGTTGGATTTCTCAGGCATAGTCATACAGGAGCAGCCTACAGTTGATTTAGAAGTTCCTCCTGACGAGCCTGTACCTCAGAATGAAGCAGAGGAGCCACCTTCAACACATGTTTCTGTACCTTTGACAGGTTCTTCACCAATTCACATTGATCTTGATATCGAAGATGATGAAGAGATTGCAGCAGTACCTCCTGAAGAAGTTAGTAAAGATACTACTATGTCTTGGCTCGAGAACTCCTTAGGAAGGGTTAGGAGAAGGCCTTCATATCAAGTGAGTGTTGATGATCTCGATAACATCTATCAGGAACCTCCTAAGAAGGCAAAGAAGCAAGTTCATTTTGATAGGAATCCCGATAATGAGATAGTCATGGAGACTGCAGTGCCCCCAGAAGATAAGAATAGGGATGAGGTAAATATGGATGATTTCGTCATGGTCAAGGATAATCTCGGTAGAAATACTAGACATGGAGATTTGAGTCTCTTCAAAGTTGTATCTGAAAACCTTCAAGAAAGAGTGCTTAAAGATGGGGAAGACAAGGCAGCCCTCAAGGATGAAAATCAGCAGCTCAGGCTTTTCATTTCTAACCTTATCCATGGTTCTTCACAAACAACCCAGTTGCTGCCCCAGGTCTTGGAGACACCAGTTGATCACCATCAGTTAAGACATCTAGTCATATGTGGGAAAGAGACTCAGGAGTGGATCGAGAGCTTCATTGTCAGAGGAAGGGAGATCTTGGCACAGATGTTCTAGTTAAGGGAAGGCGCTCATAAGCTACGTCAAAGTATCCAAGGATTTGAACAGACACTGGCTGAAGTAAAATCGAGACATGAGATTATCATTGCTGATTTAGACACGGCTTACAGTTCAGCAGTTTCAAGAGAGCACAAGAAACAAATCCTTGCCTGGAGGGAGCGTCACGTTTTCAAAATTAAAACCTATGAGAGGATATCTGAAGAATTCATCGTCTACAGACAAAGGGTGGTTGAAGCTCTTCTTTTCATCAGCGAATTCGTCATAGAGATCCCCTCTTAGTACAGTCTTGAAGACGGTTCTTACGTCGGGCTTGAGGAGGTGCAAAATCAGTTCTAGAGTGTTGTTCACAGTTGCAGTCCAGTTGGCGGAAGGATAGGCCATATTTCAGTGATGTCAGCAAAGTTCGATAAAGCGGCCAATGAGGTTGAAGATTTCCTGAGATCTATTGCAGATGCTGAAGATATTCTTGAAAAGTGGTGTTTTGCTGTTGATGGCATAGATGCACCGAACCGGGACACAATCTGACTTCCTAGCGGATGTGATCGAGCTTTAAAGCAACTTTCTTCTAGAAGCTTTCTTTCCCGCTTTCTTTCTATTCTTGGAATAATCCTTATCCATTCTTTGAGGATAGAAAGAAGATAAGATGTAATAGTTGGCATTTCCCGCTTTTTTCTTCTTTCTAGGGTTTTATCTTTCTAGATTTAGTAATAAAGCTTGCTTGCTGAGCAAGCCCTAGATTGTGAAAGCAAGGAGATTTTAGGGTTCCCTACTCCTCTGCTTCTCTATAAATAAGAGCCTTTGCTCATTTAGTTTTTTTAACCGTGCTAGTGAGAACAAAATGAGCCTATTGTGCCTTCTATTTGTTGCTCAAGTATTGTTCATTTGTGTTGTGATAGCAAATTGTTGAGCCTCTTTAGCCAACAAGGAGTTAGTGTGATTGTTGTTTTCTATTGTGTTAAGAATAAGTTTGCAAGCCTCTTTAGCTGCAATTTCTTGTTCAAGGCATGTTAGAAGTGAGCTTTGTTCAGAGATTTGAGTAATAAAATCATGAGCCTCTTTTGCCTTGGTCCAAAATCTCAGATTTCCGTTATCTATGTTCTACTTTTATGATCTTTATTTCAGCTTACAGTGAAGTGTGTAGGTGTTCGTTGAAAGAGAGATTATTGAAGTATTTTTGTCAGAAGATCTACCTTGTTAATTTCTAACTTCTCTTGCTCTGCTATTACTTGAGAGGTTAGGAACGTCTTTAGTTTAAGTTAGTCGTAGTTGAAATTCTTATATCAGAAAATCTCAGCTGCGGCGTTTGTGTTTAAAAAACCTTGTGCTCTAAGCTGATCAAAGAGATAGGAAACTTAGTTTTAGTTTACTTTCTTTCAAACACCATCAGCAAGAGGGAGCTTCCCCTCCTAATTTGAAGAGCAGTTTATCTGTGCATAGCTATCCATTTTCAAATCCGCATTCCAGAGGTACGAATTTAAACGCCAACAATATGTAAGTATATATACATTTATTTATTTTTAGAGCTTCTGTGAAAAGAAAGAATAATCTGGAATGAATTAATAAGTTGCAATTCACAAAGGAGAAAAACCCCAACTTGAAAGGAATAAAATTATAGAAATTCTTTCAATGCACTCAGGAAGATGAAACATTCTCTCATATTTTCACAACTTTGCATACAGTATAAACACTTTGCATTCAAAATTCTTCAGAGGTATTTGCATATTTCAACAAGAAATGTGGGTAAAGAATAAGGAACCTGAAAATTACGCTTCCAGCTGAGATTGGAGATGCTCTTCAGCCAGCTTCTTCTTTTGCCTCCTTTCAATCTGGTTTCTCAGAGAAAACCTCTTCTTCTTCCTTTTCTTCAAATGCCTTCCAACTCTCTATCTTTCCACTTTTACCCCAGTTTAATACTCAACATACTATTCTAAAAAGTTCAACATCTACTTGGCATCCATTAGAGCAAAGTTGTAGAGCTTGTTTCAAGATTAATTTTCAAGAACCATTACCTTCTCGGGAACTCACTTCCCTATTTAAAATTGCCTTTTTCATTCACAATTTCCTAACCTAATCTTGAAATCTATTTTAAAATTAATAATAATTTTCAATTCATTTGCATGTAAATCCCATTTCAAGAATATTTACTCAACAATAAAAATATCTTATAACTTTGTGTTTTTCTGATTAACTCAAAGTTTAACACAAAAATGAAAGAAAAGTAGCATGCATAAGCATTTAAATCCAAAATTCATAATTAACTATAATTAAAACTTAATCCTTTATTTTATCATACTCTATTCTATTTAATTTACTATTTATTATTTAATTTGCGATCAATTCAAAACAAACACACAAAGATTAGACATTCCTAAATGCATTCTAAATGAAACTAAGTGCATGTGTGTGATCGAGAGGTCTTCCTGCTTTGTCCTGTCAAGATGCTAATCACCTCTCCCTAATCACACCCTTGGTCTTTGACTTCCTGCAACTCAAGTGCACTCAGGCACACAACAATAATTGAGTTAGTATCATATTAAAATATAAATAAAGCATTGCATTACATTAATTAAAATGCTTCTACTCTATTTTGCTTCATTTTCAAAATAAAACGCATTCAATACTTTTCAACTTTTCATAATTTAAAATAAACACTTTCATTTATCACACGCCCAAAACATCATCATCATATTAATCATTAATCTACCAGGCACAATAAAACATGTAATAAATCCATACAAAGCCAAAAATAATCTGCATCAGGATTGAGACGTGACACTATTGCATTTAATGCGAATTAGGGCAAATTGTTGGTTTATAAAGTGTTTTTTTAAGGAATTTTGATCACTTATGCATTTGAAGCAAGTGGAGAGCGATTTGGAGCATTATTGAGGCAATTTGGAGAGTGAGTTGTGCAAACCCTAGTTCTGGTTTTTGCGAAGGAAAAAGGTATTTTGCTTTCCTGTGCTGTTGTGGGTTTGTGTGAATCATCTTTTTGAAATCATTTGAGCTCGAATTGTGAAAATGGAAACTCATGTAGTCGTTAGTGTGTCTGAAAGACCTAGACCATCCTATAAGAAGTATTCTATGAAGGTTTTTGAAGATGACCCTCTGGGCGCCTTCTCATCGATTCCTCATAGAGTTATGCCTATCAAAGACACTAGGATGTATATTCGAGTTAAGACCGAGGAATACAATCACAGTAAATTGATAGACATATGGCAGAATGAGCTCACTGGGGATGATTTCTTGGTAAAACCCGAGTATTCAAATATTGTTGCGAAGAAATTGGATCAATGGAATTACTTTCCTAACTTCAACTCGACCATTGATGATAAGTATGTAAAACTTTCTCTCAGCAGAATGCATGATATGTTCTTGTGGATTGACAAACCCCATCTTATAACTAAGGAAGCAATTAAGGCAGTTACCAGACTCTGTGATACTGGACCGATACCAGTGTTGAAAGATGTGAAGAATGAAGTGGTGATGGAACTCACCAGAGCTACATATGACAAAAGGGATCTTACTACAAAGCCTATCACTAATCCTGCTATGAAGTATGCTGCAATAATGATTGAACACAAGATCTACTTCACTAATAGAGAGAATTTTGTATCTGCTACAACAATTTACACCGGTTATGACATGGTTGCTAATGGTGTAGATTATGATTTGTGTGAACTTCTCTGGAAACAGTTGTTTTAGAATCTGAAGATGACAAGGGAGAAGAAATATGTCTTTAAATTTGGAACCTTGATTGTGTGTTTACTGTTCTATTTCCTTAGGAGACTTCCTAAAAGAGATGATGTGGTGTTTCGAGATACATCCAGACTGATTGCACATCAAATATTTGATTACATGCATAGTTTGGGTGATTTGAAGGCTCGAAATAATGCTTTGACAAAATTCTTTGTTGTGTTCAAGAGAAAAATGAATGAAAGAGAGAGGATCCCAAAGAGAGTTGTTGAGAAGTACAAGAATGATATAATATTTCATGTCTCTTTTGATGAGTGCATGATTGAAGCTGTTGAACCTTGGACTATATGGATTCAACCTTTAGGTTATGAGGTTATTGAAGATGAAGCCGAAGGTTATGTGCAAGTTTTATTGAAAATTCCTAAAGATGCCAATGAACCTAGGGTTGGTACTTATGTAGAAAAATCTATGGAAGTCCACTTGGAGCATAGAAAGCCTATGATAAGAAAGAATATAGATAAAAAGCTTAGAGAGGATGGCTTCACTGATGAAAAAATTGCACAAGGTAGATCCATGGGAGAATAGATGGTTGGAGAATCATTAGGAACAAGGAGATCTAGCAGGACTGCTCCTTCAAAACTAGTCGCAACTTTTGGAGTGAAGGTAGAACCTCTTGTTACTTGCAAAGGAAAAAACCCAGCTCCTTCCAAACCCAATACAAGATCTGGTAAGAGGAAAGAGACTCCTTTGGTGCCACCAGTCAAGAGAGGTAGAAAGGAAAAGGGCACAAGGAAAAAGAACCTTAGCATCACCAAAGAGCAAGAGGAAGAGGAGGAAGACCCTGTAGAAAAATTGGTAAGGAAGAGAAGAGGAAGCATGTCCTCTGGTGAAGGTGCTTCATAGGAAGCTAGTGTTGGTTCTAAGAGATTTCATTATGTATTGTCCTCTGAAGAAGATGAAGAATAGGATTTTGGTGTTCATGTGCACATCCAATCGAAATCAAAGAAGGATAAAGTGTCAGAAGAAGCTTCTCCGAACTAGGAAGAACAAAAGAACTCTCTGGTGAGACCTGGTTCCCCTTTCAGATTAGAGGCATTAGTCAATACCTTGATACATTTTGAAGATATGTTGAAGCCTACAATAGAGTATTATACTTAAGTAGGTAGAGAAGACAAAAAAACATTAATCTTAGCCACTATTCAGTATGTTATCACATTGGAAGTTAGTTGGGATTATGTCAAGAACAATGTGCCTGAGAAAATGTGGAAGCCCTAATGAAGAGGAGATTAGAGGCCATTGAATTAGAAGAAAAGATAAGAAATGAAGCATTTGAGAAAATTGGGTCCTCTTTGACCTTGAATGATTTGGAGACCTTGAAGAAGATATGTTCAAAGATGTTCCAGATGAAGAAAAGAGTAAACACTTTGATGACAAAGGATAAAAAGCAAATAAAGAAGATAAGGAAAGAAACTACATAAGCCATCAGGGATATGGCTGGAAAATATGGTATGTTTGGTGCACTCCCATCCGGTTCTGCACCTAAATCAGGAGAAGAAGTTTCTGTAGAGGTTAAGGAGACATTCCTTTTGGTATAGGTGATACAAACATTCCTTTAGAAACAAATGATGCAGATATCCCTCTGGATACAGGTGTTGCAAACGATTGTCCAGAGATAGAGAAGCAGAATGTTGAAGAAGAAAATGATAATGATGAAGGTGAAAAGGATAAAGATGAAGAAGAACAATAGAAAGATGAAGGTGAAGGGAATGAAGAAAAAGGAAACAAAGATAAAGATGAAAAAGATAAGAAAGTAGAAGAAGAGAAGGTACAGGAGAAACAAAGAGTAGAGAAAGAAGAAGAAAATGGGGAATCTATCAGGAAGAATGAAGAAGATCAAAGGAAAGTTGTAGAATCTCTAAGGTCCCCTGAAGAATCCTCCTCCAGTGATGATTTATTGAAAGGCTTGTTATCCAAGCAGATCAGGTTCTAGCCGGTGATTCCTCCAGAACTCCTACAACTCCCCATGATTCAAGGAAGTGTGGACTTGGATAAGATTTTTCCTGTTCATAAGTTGGTGTTAGGGGATGCATTGCATGCATCTGGAAGAAGAGAAATTTTGGAAACACGCCAGAAAGGAACAAAGCTTATTGATGATGCCATTAAAGCTTTGCAGGAGGCCACACCCGGTACAACATTGGATACATCTATCACTCTGGTAGAGAATTTGAAACTTCTATTAGACTCCTTTAAGGAGTATGCCTCCAAACTTGGTGAGAAGACAAGGAAAGAGGTTGAGGAGAAAATTGCAGAGAAAAGACTTTTGGCACTTCATGATAAGTGTGCTCTAGCACACACCAATGTTGAAAATAATCTGGAAGTTGTGCAAACTTTTGAGTTTGAAGCAAATGTTGTATTTGCTTATTGCATAAAGTGGTTGGATGCCCTTCAGAACATCAAAGATCTTATGGATTCCATTGAGTCCCAGCTGACTGCTATCTCTAGTACCTACAATGCATCCAAAGATAGAGACAAAACAACCTGTAATGCCATCTCTGCTCATAGAGAGAAATTCTTTATTCTACAAAAGCACAAGGAAGATATCATCAGAAGATTCAGTCAGTTAGGTGACCTCATAAGAATGGAGTACTCTCTAGTTGCCAATGCTTTGGTGAATGCAAAGAAACTTGAGAAGATCAATCTGACTCCAGGTACTCGGTATGATGCAAAAGAAAGTCTGATGGAATTGGAATCTCTAAACAAAATGCTAATAGTTGCTAAGAAGATTTGAGAGAATGGAAAGGAAGCTTGGAAAGGTATACTCAATAAGCTCCAAGGCTGGCCATCCTCCGGGTAATGTTTTTTAGTTTTCATACTTTTTGGACCACCCTTTGTCCTTGATGTCAAATGGGGAGAGTGCTGAGAAAAGTAGAATAATGTTGTGAAGAGGAAAGGGAAAGAATGTGTTGAATAGGAAAGGGAGAGAATGTTGTACATAGGAGGTTTGTAAATTTTGGCACATGTTTCCATCAATGACAAAGGGGGATATTGTTGGAAGAATGAAGAAGAACATCCTATTATACAATTTTTTTGTTGTCATTGATGTCATCATGTCATATGAGTTGCAACTGCAAGTTTAAGCTCAAGCTTGATCTGGTATTTTGAACTGGTATGCAGTTATTATCCTCTGGTATTTTGGTCCGCAATCCTTTTCCGATGATTATTGTTGCTTGTAGTTTTGGGAAATGGTTTATGGATGCTGAAAGGTTGTATATTCAGAATCTCGTGTGCACAGGTGCTTGTATGGAAAGTTGGCATTACTTTGTTGCTTTTTTCTATTAGGTCTATCTCTAGCTGACCTAATGTATTGATAGATTAATTTTGTGTTGCGGATGTATGTGTGACCTATCTTTGGTCCATACTAACATGTTGTAGCGTGCTACACATTTGGATTGTTTTTGGAAATATTTTGTACATGCTTGAAGCCGACAATTATCTTTTTGGTGAATAAGGGTTGCATCCAATTAGGTCGACCTAATTGATGTTTGCAAATGAATCATATATATAAATTGGATATTTTTGAGATTTTTGGTGAAGTATGAATTGAAATGTCCAAAGATAGAAGATGAAGTGTGTAAATTCAATTTACTAAGAATCAAAGGAACTGAAGCAACACTTGTTAGGTGTAACTTTATCATTTCATTTCTGGTTGTAAGTCACTTTGTTATTGTATCTTTTTTAGGCAGTGAGCCTCCCATTTTGGAAAGTGAGTCTTGGAAGTGAGCCACCCTTTTGTAACATCTTATAACTGGTTATACTATATTATGAGCTAACACTCACCGTGGTTTTTCCCATTTTGTGTTTTCCACGTAAAAATTATGGTGTTCATGTGTTGTGTGTTGTCATGTTCTGTTAATGCTCTTGCTTATCTTTACTATTATATGCATTGGAGTAATTGGATGGTGTTTGTTCAATAAGTTTAAGAATATATTGATTCACCCCCCTCTCAGTATCTTGGGTATTCAACACATCTCACATCCTCCGACGTTTGGAAAAACTTCAGATTTGACTGACAGGCTCACTGCGGAGCTAGCTCCATTCTACACAAGAGCTCTTGGAGAGCACTTTTCCAAAAAACATCATCTGCTAGGTTAAAATCATGGGCGCCCCTGGCCTCCAGGGGAAATTTTGTTCCCAGACTTAGCCATTTTTCAAACTAGTTGAATCCACACTTAAACTCCGGTTGTAGGATACTGAGAAGTCCTCTGACCTAGCTGAGGTATGCAATGGAAATCTAGAAGCATTACAGATAGGATGAATATTTGAGATGATAAAAAAGACTTCATTTGAGGCTCAAAAACCTTGGGTGCCCTTGGCCTCCAGGGGTGCTTTTGTTGTTTCTTGACCTTTTTTTATCATGATTAGACCTTATGTTTGACTCCTGATTCTGACAATTCAGCAACTCAAATTAACCCGTTGACGAATTTGTTGTGAAGCCTGATCAAGTTTGAGACAAACATTCTAGGTATCATTTGATCAAAAACCTTCATTTGGTATCTCAAAAAGATGGGTGCCCCTTGCTAGGAGGCATGCTTTTTGGTCTAGTGTTAGTCATTTTTCATCTCACACATTTCAGGTTCAATCTCTCGTGTCAGGTCCTAGACAGATCTTCCAGACTAGCTAATAGGCTCATCATGAAGCTGACAGTATTCTAGAGAAGTCTTGTTGGAAGTGACAAATCTTAGAAATGAAATATGGGCCTTTGAAATTTAGGGCGCCCTTGGCTAGTAGGGGATCTTTTGCTCCAGAGTTAGAAAAATTTCAATGATTTTTACCTTAGCAAAAAATCCCTCAAAGACAACACCATTTTGCACATATCTCACCATAGATTCTTCATTTGAGCATTTTAAGCTTAGATTTCGACACATGGTCTCTGGCCATCTGCCATTGACGACCTCAGAGGTCCTAACTTTCCACCTAAAAAAGTGAAAACTACCCACTAGGCTTAAACTGACTTTTAACTGAATCTAACTTCACCATTGTGATTGTGAAGTAAAATAATCCAATCAAAACAATTTTTAGTCAATTCTGACAAGTTTCAATTTTTAGGGTTTTTTGCCTTAAAATAAGGGTCAAAAAACCCTAATTTTCATTTTTTTTCAAATTTTTCCAATATCTTTCTGACATCAAACTAACTAAAATCCCATACTTGATTTTCCCAAAAACGATGTTTTGACATCATTTTTACAAGGTTTAGACTATTTTAAGCAAAATGCCTTAATGAAGCAATTTTTTTTGGTTTGGGTACATGTCTCTTCTTGCACCAACATATGATGATCAGTTTCTTTAGAAGAAGGTTGAAGAGATATTATGCATAGTCTACATTGATCACATCTTGGTCTGCATAAAGTTTTTGGTCTCTCCTTGGTGGTGCTAAGTTGAACTAATGGCGACTTTGGTGATGTTGTCATCATTTGGGTTGATAGGATTGTTTCCTCTATTTGCGGTTCTTCTGTTGGCATTTAAATTCGCACCTATGGAATGTGTATTTGAAACAAATAGCTATGCATAGTAAAACTGCTCTTCAAATTAGGAGGGGAAGCTCCCTCTTGCTGATGGTGTTGAAAGAAAGTAAACTAAAAACTAAGTTGCCTATCTTTTTGATCAGCTAGAGCACAAGGTTTATTAAACACAAATGCCGCAACTGAGATTTTCTGATTTAAGAACTCCAACTATGACTAACTTAAGCTAAATACATTTCTAACTTCTCAAGTAATACACAAAGCAAGAGAAACTAGAAATGAACAAGGTTGATTCTCTGAAAAAGTGCTTCAATAAACTCTTTCTCAACATACATCTACACACTTCAATGTAAGCTGAAATTAAGATCACAAAAGCATAACACAAATAACGGAAATCTGAGACATTATACCAAGGAAGAGGAGGCTCATGATTTTATTTCTCAAACTTCTAGAACAAAAATAACTAAACACATGCCTGGAACAAGAGCTTGCATCTAAAGAGGCTTGCAAAACTCGTTCTTACACAATAGGAACACCAATTACAATAACTCCTTGTTGGCTAAAAGAGACTCAACAATTCGCTATCATAAAACAATTGAACAACACTTGAATAACAAATAGAAGGCACAATAGGCTCATCATTTTGTTATCACTAGCATGGTTAAAGAAAACTAATGAGCAAAGGCTCTTATTTATAGGAAAACAGAGGAGTAGGGAACACTAAAATCTCCTTGCTTTCACAATCTAGGGCTTGCTCAGCAAGCAAGCTTTATTTCTAAATATAGAAAGAAGATAACATCTAACACCTAAGAAAGCAGGAAAAGCGGGAAACGCCAACTATTACATTTATCTTCTTTCTCTTCTTCAAAGAATGGATAAGAATTGCTCCAAGAATAGAAAGAAAGCGGAAAGAAAGCTTCTAGAAGAAAGCTACTTTAAATCTCAATGACATCCGCTAAAAAGCAGGAAACTGTGTCCCAGTTCGGTGCATCTATCCCATCAATAGGAAAGTTGCGTTTTTCTAAGATATCTTCTCCATTTGCAATTGATCTCAGGAAATATTCGACCTCATTGGCCGCTTTTTCAAATCTTGCTGACATCATGGCAAGGTGATTCATTCTGCCATCAACTGTATTGCTGCTATCACAGTTGCGAACAACACTCTGAAATTGAGCTTGCACTTCATCAAGCCCAACGTAAGAACCATCTTCAAGACTGTACCGAGAAGGAATCTTTGTGACAAACTCATTGATGAAAAGAAGAGCTTCGATCACCCTTTGTATGTAGGCAATAAACTCCTCAGATATCCTCTCATAAGTTTTAACCTTGAAGACATGACACTCTCTCCAAGCAAGGATCCGCCTCTTGTATTCTTTTGAAGCCGCTGAACCATAGGTTGTTTCTAAATCAGCAATGATGATTTCATGCCTTGGTTTTACTTCAGCCACTGATTGTTCAAACCCTTGGATACTTTGACGTAGCTCATTAGCGTTTTCTCTCAACTGAAACATCTGTGCCAAGATCTCCTTTCCTCTGACAATGAAACTCTCGATCCACTCTTGAGTCTCCTTCCCACAAATGACCAGCTGCCTCAACTGATGATGATCAGCTGGTGTATCTAAAACCTGGGCTAGCAATTGAGTAGCCTATGAAGAACCATGGACAAGGTTAGAAATATAAAGCCTAAGTTGTTGTATTTCAGCCTTGAGGGCTGCTTTGTCTTCCCCATCCTTGAGCACTCTTTCATGAAGGTTTTCAGACACAACTTTGAACAAAATGACATCCGTATGTCTGGTATTTCTACCAAGATTAGCCTTGACCATCATGAAGTCATCCATATTCACCTCTTCCTTGTTCTTATCTATGGGATGTATGGCAGTCTCCATAACCATCTCACCATCAGGATTCCTATTAAAGTGAACTTTCTTCTTTGCTTTCTTCTTAGGAGGTTCCTAATAGATGTTGTCAAGATCATCAAAATTTACCTGATATGGAGGTCTTCTTCTCTCCCTTCCCAAGGAACTCTCAAGCCAAGACATGGTGGTATCTTTACTAACTTCCTTGGGAGGTACAATTGCAATTTATTCATCTTCTTCAATATCCAGGTCAATGTGAATCGGTGAAGACTTTGCCAAAGGTACAAAAACATGTGTTAAAGGCGGCTCCTTTGCTTCTTTATGAGGTACGGGCTCATCAGGAGGAGATTCTATTACAACTGTAGGTTGCTCCTGTATGATTATGCCTGAGAAGTCTAACCTTCTTCTTACATTTTTATTTGATCTACCACCTGTGAGGCCTTCTTGAGACTGACTTATTCCCTTCCCTTTTGACTGTGCCCTAGAAGAAGAGGGAAGTGTCCTTGGTGGCTCTGCTACTGGAATGGAGTTTTTCCTCTTAAGGATTAGGAAAACCTTGCTATGCTCAAGGACTTGTCTTGTCTTGTCTTCAACTGAGAGGGACTCTTTATTAGCCCAATTAACTTGAGGAAGGGGTTGATCTTCAATTTGCTTCTAAGCATACATCGGGAGAAGCACATCCTCATCATCATCTGATAAACCTTCAATGTCTGCTGATAAGTAGTCTTTCATTTGGTGAAGAGTGAGCCTGCTGTAACTACGCCTCCGCACCTCGAACTCATATATGCAATTGGCCCAAAAGTCTTCGAGAGCGGGTAAGTGAGCATAGTTTTTCTCAAGTCGGCCAACGCAGACGCCATGAGGGTCATAAGATCATCTCTCATTGTAAGGACTGAGACCAAGTTTATCTAACTCACCCCCCATGGTCTTAGCATCCGCTGTTGTTCTACATGTATAAATTCCCAACCCCAATGGAAAACAGAGGGCTGGTTTCTTTCTGCTCCTCAAGACTGTGTGGACCTCACGTGCCTACCTTAAGAACTCCATGAAGACAACCTTGTCTGACGGGTACCTTGGTAACATGAGTGGGGCACCTGAAAAGCCATAGACTCTAAGATAGGTGAAAGTAGGAAATTGTATGAACCAATCAACCCACTCCGCCATCGCTGCCTTGGTGATTGAAGAGATACGAACGTGCAATTCATTGTCCAGGTCCCACACTGTGTACATCAGGAAAGCCTCATTCACCCTTTTGTAGTGATGCAGAGACTTTGTGAATTCCAACTGAGGGTAATAGTTGTAGATATGTTGTATGCTCAATGATCCCTCGGTGTTCAACCCTCTAAATTGACCTTGGTAGGCCACTAGGTAGACTAGGTAAGAAACCATATGGAACTCATGAAACTGGAAATATTTCGTTATCTACTGATGAAGTTTGTCATTGATCAAGGTGGGCCAATCATAGAACTCGGTCTTCTTCATGATATGAGGAATCACATAGAACATCCATGGTTGAAACTTGGTAGCATCTTCTTGTCCAGTGACCCTATTGAGCAAGGTGATTATGATGGAAATCTCATCTCTAAACTCCCCTCGCCCGACATTCTTAGGCAAAGTCTTATGTTTCTCCTTCATCCACCTTTGTGCAATCTTCTTGCTATATTTGTCCTTGTGCATTTCCCACATCCTTTCACATTCACCCTTTGAGATAGTGACACTTTCAGGCCAAGGGGGAATGGAAAAGCATTTCTTGATCATATCAGGCTTCAAACTGCAAATCAATTTTCCATCAACTGATTGAATCTCCCTTGTAGCCGGGTTGTAATGCTTGATGCAAGCGATTACGAACTCAAGGATCCAAACTGAAATAGGAATAGATGCTGCTGCGAGGAGTCCAGAGTGTCCCAGGTTTTTGATTGAAGTGTTGCCTGTGCTCTCTAAAGCGTGTAGATCAAACACCGACTTGATGTGACGCAAGTCCGTCTTAGCTGTTTTGATGTAATCATGATAGAGAGTTGATTCAGTCTTGAAAACATTGGGAGTATACTCCATTTCAAAAACCTTGAAGAATGACTGTAAACCCGCCTATGTTCAGACAAGTTTTGAGAAATTTACTATTTTTAGAATGCTGATTTTTCTTCCTCCAACAGAATTTTTTTTGAAAATTTATCTGAGATATGGGTTTTGCTCAGAATTTTGTTGCAAGACAACCCAGATCGTCCGTTTTTGAAAATTTTGATTCTAGACTGAAAAAGCAACAAACCCTAATTTCGTCAATTTTTCATGAAAAAAGTTGGCACCTGGGTTTTGTTCATAATACAATTAGAAATGGACTTAGTTGATCAAATTTGAAAAACGCTGATGGTTGATCGAAAAAGCAGCCAACCCTAAAATTTGAAATTTGCTTGAAAAAAACTGTGATATGGGTTTTCTTCATAAGACTGATTTGAGAGGACCCAGATGATTAAAAATTGAATGCACTGAGGATTTCACTGACATGCAAATAAAAAGAAGCTGCTGCAACTTGATGAACTTCTTGAAAATTTCTTCAGAAGAATGAGTTGATAAAACCCAGATGGCTGAAAATTTGAAAATCTTGACCTTCTTCTTGAAAAATTTGATCTTCTGGATGAAAAAGCATGAAAAAGCAAGGCCTTATGCTGCTGGTCTGAAAAATTTAATGAAGAATCAGTAAACTTGAGTTCTTGAATCATGAAATATAACTTCAAACTTGCTGCTCCAACTTTCTCCTTTGAATGCTACCTGCAAAAATAATGAAAATTACATTGAAGAGATGCATTAAATAGACATTAAGGTTTGAATTAGGTTTGCTTTCTTTTTCTTTTATCTTCAAAACCATAAAATCAACTGTTCAATGAACTTGGACATCCTCTTCCTCTTGCCATCTTTGAAATTTTGAAAATTTCAAAAAAATTCACTAAGGCATTGTAAGTTGGGCGCCCTTCTTGGCTAGGGGCACCCATTTTCTCTAGAGTTAGCCACTTTTTAGGAATTTTCAAATTTTCTCAATTTTGACCCCTAGTTTGACCTCAATTTCTGGATGTTCAATTGATCCGATGAACGAGCTGGATGATTCATTGCGTAGCCTGACTAATTCTTAGAAGATTGTTCTGGAGGTGCCTCTGACAGAAAACTTCATTTTGACCTTCAAATTCATGGGAGCCTATCCTCTCCAGGGGCACCCATTTTGTCCAGAGTTAGCCATTTTTCCTAATTTTCAAGTTCCTCCTTTTCCCTTTGATCTTATGATTAAATTATGATTCCAGGAGATACGTGAATCCAATTGACTAGCTGATAGGTTCACTAGATAGCTTGGATGATTCTGACGAAGTGATCTTGGAGGCTTCATTGACGAATTCCATAATTTCAGAGCTCAAAATCTTGGGCGCCCTTTCTCTCCAGGGGTGCCCAAATTCATTAGACTTAGCCATTTTTTACATTTCTTCATTGACTCTCTTCTACATATGATCCTGCTTGATCTGGTGCTTTGGAGCTCAGATTGACTGACAGTTGGGCTTGTCGCGAAGCTGAGATGATTTTGGAGGGGGTTCTTTGGGAGTCACTTCACCAAATAGTTAGATTTAATACTCCAAAAGCTTGGGCGCCCTTGTTGGCTGGGGGCGCCCAACTCATCCAGTGTTAGAATATTTTCATTGATTTTCAACTTCAACTTTGACCTGGATTTGCCAAAAATTGGCCAGTCGAATGTCTAGACGAAGATATCCGCTGTGAAGTTGCTTGAATTCCGGAGAGATTGAGCACTTTAGCAAACCCTAACTGTTGGATTTTCCCCTTCAAAAAGTTGGGTGCCCTTCTTCACCAGGGGCGCCCAAAGTTCCCAGACTTAGTCAAATTTTGATGATTCTCATGTTTTTCATTCTGACTTCTATTTGGATCCTCCCTATTTGATCTCGAATCCCAGATGACTGGATGATCTGATGACCGCACCGTTGGATTCGTTGCGAAGCTAGAAGAAGACTAGGAAACTTTTCTCTAAGGCTTAAACCCTAATTTCAACATTTAATTCCCTAGAAAGATGGGCGCCTATTCCCTCCTGGGGTGCCCATGACAAGCAGTGTTAGAATATTTTTCACAGTTTTCACCTTCTTTCTTCATTCTTTGTGCTTGCTTACCAAATCACCTCTTGTTGAACACCTGAGTGTTGAATTTGACGCCTAGCAGCTGACTGAACTCCATTGACGACCTCAGAGCTCCTGATATGCTTATGAAAAAGCAGAATAGACCCACTAGGGCAAAACTGATTATTTTGAGATTCTGGCTACACCAGCCTGATATAGAAGTATTTTGAGCCAATCAAAATAAGTTTGAACCCTATCAAACCAAATTTCTATTTTTAGAAAGTTTTGCCAGTATCTGTTTCAAGAGAACCCAGAAAAACCCAGAAAAAGTTACTATTTTTAGGAAATTTCTAAAAATAGTTGTTTTCCTAAAAAGTAGGGATGAAAAACTGAGATATGGGTTTTGTAGATTAGGCTGCTCTGAGCATACCCAGATCATCAGATTTTGGGAATTTCACATTTTAACCCCTCATGCAAGACACGCACACCCAAATTTTGACCTTTTTGACAAATTTAACAAGACTTTTACTCATTTCTTCAAAATCTCTAAGTGTAACAAAAAATTTAATTTTGGGGTACAACATTCCTGATTAATTAATTTTTCATTAGAGGATGCATTGAGATGGATTTTGGTCGTGTTATGCCGAGTGTTGATCTGCAACTCATTTTATTATCATAATGTATATGTTTGGAGCTGACCTATGTTGTTTCACATGTTCATTTTATATGTCATACTGGAGCCGACTTGTTTGATGTTTTGAGTTGTTGCAGAGTGTATTTATAGAATACCAAAATCATTTGTGAAGGCATCGGTGAATGTAGAATTAAGATTGCGTAGAATGTTGAAGTGTGAGGAGTCTGTATGGAGTAATTGTGTGAAAAGGGGACTGCAATTTCAACATATGTTGGATGATTCTTTATAGCAATTCATATTCATATTTTTCATTATAATTTTCATGTATCTTGCTCTGAGATAGTGAATCTCATCAGGTCATTGTTTCTTTCCCTATGGTTATGCGCCTTAGTTTGCAAGTCCTTAGTAAGTGAGCCTTAAACAACATTGTAATTTTTGTATGTAGTAAGCATATATTGTGAGTTAACCCACTAAGGTTTTTCCCTCATTGGGTTTTCCATGTAAAAATCTTGGTGTCCTTGTGTTGTGCATGTTTCTCATTTCTACTCTTCTTTCAGTTAATGTGATGTGATGATTAATCTGAAAATGGTGATGGTTAAGTTTTAATATATGTTGATTCACCCCCCCTCTTAGCACTACAGTGTGTTCATCAAGAGAGAGAAGTGAGATAGAGAGATAGAGGTGATATAGAGAGAAGTAGAGAGGGAAGGAGGGAGGGAGATGGAGACATGGTGAGAGAGATAGAGATAGAGATAGAGATAGAGATAAGTAGATAGGGAAGGAGAGAGATGGGGGAGGAGGGAGATAAAGGTGAAATAGACAAAAGTAGAGAGGGAAGGAGATATATATATATATATATAATGAGAGAGAGAGTATGGATAGGTAGAGAGGTAGTTCTTGAGCTCAAGGGAGAGAGAGTCAGATAAAGGCTTGGAGATAGTGAGAGAGAGGTCTAAACATAAGGGATACACAATGAGTGCGATAAAGAGAGGAAGATGATACAACTTGTTGATTACTGAAATTTGACCTCTTGATTGCTAAAATTTGACATGCTAATTACTAAATTTTTACCAAGTCTAAGAAATTATAAGATATTCCAAAAACTAGAATTTGCATTATAACTCCTAGAGATCTGAAACCACTCAAACATCCTAAAACTATATACATGAAATTTAACTTAAAGTATAAAAAAGTAAATGTCCATATGTAAATGCCAAGTTAAATGTTTATTTCATGTATATAGTTTCATTGAATGACATAGAGAAAGAGAAAGAGAAAGAGAAAGAAAAAGTGAGAAATAATTTTTTTAATGCAAGACATAACGTGAGCTCGTTATAACATGCTTGCAATTTTGTTTTGTTTTGGAAATTTTGAAGCCTTTGGCTTGGATCTGCCTTGGGCTTCTAACCCAAAGGCTTAGAGTGACTTTCCAATGTCCAAAGACATGTTTTTGCAAATTGTGAAAAATTTGACATAATCTTGAGTGTGCTCCCCTTCAGGTTTGCACATGTTTCAATATCAAGTCAAAAAACACCATGGTAATATTAAGCTCTCTTAGCTATCCAAATATGTAATTTTTTTCACATTTTGAGTATGTTAAGGTTTTCATCTTTAATTTATTTTTTTGGTGTGCCTATCTTTTGTCAAAAACCAATGTTTGGTATTTTTCACTTTATTTTTTAACCATTCATCAAAATTTCTAATAAATTACTTTTTTAGAAACCATACTCCATTCTACACATATTAAAAAAAATGATTTTCGAGCAGTTTTCAAAAAAAATTTAGGAGGGAGCACGCTCAAATTGTTCACTTTGAAAATTAGTAAAAAATCATATATTCATTAAAAGATTAGCAGAAAAATTGGGGATAAATTACATGGTGTTAGCTAATTTCTCACCAAAATGATTTGTAAAATATTAAAAAAAGTTAGCATTTTAGGGGGGGCACACCAAACACTATATTATATTTTTTGAAAAAAATAAGACCACTTTATGTGGCCCCCTTTTTTGAACCCCTTAATATCTACCATTTAAAAAAAATAGTAGTTTAAAAAGTAAATTCAAAGCACTACGACTCTTGTTTTCATTGTATCTTAAAATTTTGAGTGTAACTATCTTCAATTTCTCATCCAAGGTCAGTCTTTCTTGATTTTAGGAAAAGAGTGGCCACTTAAGACCCTTTTTTGGTCCCTCATCTTTGTGTACTTACCCACAATCCACATCTAAGTCATCTCACTACAATCAAATAGGTGATCAACCCACACAACTACATAACTCATAGATTCTAATCTAATGAAACATTTAAACTCATCATCACATCAGTAAACAAAAAACCAAGATATCAAAGAAGATAACTAGACGTATATCTAGAAACTCCCATTGTACTAGTAATGTCAAATCTGAAAATAGATCAAGTCATACCAAGTCTACCTATAGAGCTTCACATAGAGGATAATGTGGTTAATTCCTCTATTACATAGTGTCAATGGAACATATAATAATATGTGAATCCTACAAACAAATATGATACAATACCTCTCTCATTACTAGTCTCCATATCTCTTCCAAGTTCTTCACACTCAACCATGTGAATATAAACATCCAAGAAGAAGAACAAGACCAAAGAGAACCTACATGTCAAACCATATCCTTGTTCCACACTAACATGTACCAATTTGTTTAAAGTAAGATCTCCTTCACCATTCCCAAACTAAAAGGATATCAACATCTAACATTAAAATCAAATGAAAACATGGCGACAATAAATGTAAACCTCTCATACCAAAGGTAGATAAAATCAACCAATGATTCCCACAACAAAGGAAATATGACCAAAGAAAAACCATTTCTTATACCTCTCCAAATAATTCCTTATAACTAGATCCATAGCTCAAGACCAAAACAAGGAGAACAATGGAAATTTGTATAACCATGCATCTTCTTCATAACAAGTCTTCATAATTTATATATTCAAGACTAACTCATATGAGAATACAAGATACAAATTAAAGAATGCATATGATATTCAGGTGGGAAATACCTCTTAGATCATTCAATTTTTGAGTGGACCAAGAGTGGGGTACAAGATTGTTGTGTGTACACAATACCAAGTAATCTTCTCTTTAGGTCCATAATGAATTCACATCCATAACTAGGTGTAGGCTCCTCAGTCTTCCTGTTTAAATCCTCGTCAAAGAATAACCATATCAACATACGATCTCTATAAGTAAGAGATCTCTTAGCCTCACCCAAGTCTCCCTAGTACCCATGAGCATCCATAATCAATCCATGCCAATTTCAAATGCAATCTTGCAAGATCATGAAGCACCAAGAAAATGATTAATACTCAAAACCAAAGAGAACCAAACAAGACCAATTTCAAAGTTCCAATTGCAAAATTAGGAACACAAACATGACATTATGATCTAACTTATCCTAGGAAATCATATGATCTAAATGAACATATCATGGTCTTAAGAGAACTTGTATCATGCCAAAAATCTAATCTAGAATCAAGAGTAAATCATGACATAATAAAAATCATACTCTAAACCAAGAAACAACGTATCCAAACACATGAAGATAAACATCCATCATCAAATGATGAATCCACATCACTGCCAAAGCTCCCACTAAACCCTGTAACCAATCTCTCCAAGCATCATGATAACCGTATCCTAACTGAAGATCCTCCATGGCCCCAACTAAATCAAATAAATCAATACCATAATCTCCCAAAAGGTAAATTCAAACCATGATCTCCAAACCAAGAAGATGCAATAGCTACACATCGTTTTTCAATATAACCAAATATGTCATTAAACTCATTATAAATTGAAGGAAAAATCTAAGAACTCCTTATGACCCCAACAACCATTGCAAAATACCATCCATCTCCTAATCAAAGATTATCCATGCATCACTACACACTGCAACAACAATAGCTTAGAACCAAAATCTTGAAACAAAGAAGATAGAACACATTATGTAACTGCATAAAACTCCCACTAAAAGTAATATCGATTTATACATGGCATCATGACAAACATCATTGTCAAAATTCTATTGAAAGTGCATAGATCTTCTCATGCACCATAGACTATTGTTATAGATTCAAATGAATGACTATATCACATACTCTCAATAACATTTTCTCACTACAATAAACATACCAATGTAATAATGGTGACCGGGAATATATCCTAGCAAACAAAATACACATCAATTTTTTTTACAAGATCTACAAATATGCAATATCTCAAAGGAGAAATACATAATCAGTGCTTCAATTTTAAAATAACCAAAAATAGATTCAACCCCACATTAGTAATATGCATAATGTAAATAATTAGGTATAACATGTATATTTCCAAGACTCAAACACCAAGATCAATGCTAGACTTTATTTTCCAAACAAACCCATATAGGAGTAACCATATATCAATAATAACCATCTAAAAAGCCATGCAAACCTGTAACTATCTTCATTTAGAAAACCTTGAATACAATCTCATCACAAATATACATACCACATATTTTAGTTAACATGTAAAACATGCAAACCATCTTTGTAAATCTAAAATCAATTTAAACATCCAAACATTCACATCAAACATGTCATATAAATAATGGAATAAGCACATATATACAAAAAACATCTGAAAGTAAGAGTAAATTGCAACCTAAAAGGAAAATCGTGTTGTCCAAGAGCTTATAACATATAAAAAATATCAGCTCCACAACTCACAAAGAGGTTAGTGGCTTATCTTCTAGTGCTTTCATGTAACTAAAGGCTAAAACCATGAAGCTAACATAAGCATTCCATTATGTATTCCAAATTGAGGATGTTTCTCCATGTGACCTAGATGTCTCTACCCATCCAACATGAACACCTTCTCACTACATATGACCACAAGGTAAGGAACAAAACCACCAAATGAAAGGATACACATATATTATCAAACAAGAGTTATAAATTACCAAAACATGACCAAATCCATAAAGATCCTTTATCATGAGATTCCAATGCCCAACATAGATTACATTGACAATATCCATGGCTTCTAGTCTCACAAATCCTCAAAACAAAGTTATCTCATAGAACATTTTGTAGAGGAGTGGGACTGGTTACTCTGAGATCCCAAGTCATGGGAGGGTCCTAAGCAATAGGCTACCCTGATCTACCTCAAGATTTGCTAAGTGATTCAGGAAGGTTAAGCATTTAGGATTGAAAAGGAAGAGCATTCTAATTGCTACTATCCTTCTACTAACCCAAACATTTTAGGAAGTCAAGCGAGCTGATTCTTAGAGTTCAATTTGCAACTTAGACAACTCACTGCCTGAGAACAACAACATAGGACATAGACTCCAACGCAACACGCTAGCGTCTGTACAGATAGAGGACTTTTGAGATAGAAAAAAACACTAGAAATGCAACTGACAGCCTAACTAAGATATTTTATGCTATACCAGAATCTAAAGGAAATACAAAAACAAAGTACAATAAGAAGAATAATTTAACTAGATATACTTAAATCGACAAAGGAAGTGAGAAGATAGTATCGAACTTTGTGCAACATGATTATTTGAATAGCTCCAACTGAGAAGTACCTACACACAAAAGAACAAGAAAATGTTAGGGTTGTATTTAGAGGACTACCTCAATCAACCCCCCGCTTTGGTGTTTCCACCTCCACGGACAGTCAGATAGCAATGATTGTATAGAAAGATGAAAAATATAGTATAGAAATGGAAACACCAAGCAATAATCAAACAACAATATGCTGCAATACAAATATGATAATACAAAGGCAAATAAAAATGGTGGAAATCACCTTCTCAGCCATGTGCTCTCAAGGAAAATGGAGGAAGGAGCGAGCTTGCGAGCTCTCTAAAGCCAACATTGCTGCAACAACGGAGAGGAGGAGCCAACAAAACAACAACTTTTAGCTACAATGGTGGTGGTGATGCAACTTGAAGGAGCTAAAAGTGAATGTGTAGAGTGAATTCGATCAAGAAGTTGTCCAAAAGCCCAGTAAAATGGAAGGATAGGAATTTTGAAGGTAAAAAGAGGCAAAAATCCCATTTGAAGTTGATCAAAGGTGCAATAAATGTTACACTTTGCATCCAATGGAGGAGTGTAACGTCTCTACAAATTCCAAAGGTAGGAATCTGTCAGGACGGAAGCACACCACATGAACATTCGTGCATCGTGCTAGCGTCCCCAACAAAAATTCCCTCACCGACACACAAATGAGTTGCCAAGTGGATAAGAAAAGGTAGCGGGTGTATAGATTGCATTATCAGATTTAATTCTCTAAGGTAGGGGGTAATATAAATGTGGATATTTCCTATGGGTGCAAATTCATGCTACATTTTCCCCCCACTTTAGCAAGCATACACGTCAGTGAATGCAAGGTAAAGTATATAAAGAGCTAATAATATATACTTGAATGGTTGAGGAAGAAAACTGAAATTTGACATGCTCAGACGTGTAGAAGTGAACAAAAGCTCTACAGGTGTTCAATCCTACATAATTGGCTCCATAGGTGCTTGGTCCCACAGAGGGTGAACAAAGGTTCTACAAGTGCTTAGTCCTACATAATGAAGGTGCTTCACAGGTGCTCGATCCTGGGGGTAGGAAATGATAGGATTTGCAGAGTCTGATTGACCTTTACAGGTGCTCGGTCCTACAAGGAAAGCTTGATGAGGTGCTCGGTCCTCCAAGTTTGGTTGTAAAAGAAACTTCACAAGTGCTTGATCCTGCAAAGCAACATGTTAATTTGTAGACAAAACATCTTAGGCAAGCAAAAGTCACGCAGACAAATAAACAGTCACATCATGGAACAAGCAATTGAAGGAGAAGCTTTTAAAGGGGTCCCTTAAGAACCCTTTAAATAGCAAGGGGCCCACACAAAGGGACAGTCCATTTGAAAAGCGATGACATTTTTGCAAATGGTCCTGTCATTAAGGAATGCTTTTGAAAGATTCTCTTTCATCAAGGAATATGAAAAAAAGAATGGTCTCCTCGAAGGAAAATTCTTAATTCTTTTTGTTACGAATTCAATTTCAAAAGAAAATCTTGCTAAGGAGATCCTTATCGAAGGATGTGATTTTTGAAAATTGCAAAAAAAATTAACAAGAGATTCATTGGCCACTGAATACACCTTATTGAAAATCAGAGAGGTAGGAGCCCCCCCTTAGGATGGTGTGTTTGAACTGAAGGAGCACGTGATATCCTAAGGAAAGGAAGGACATGTAGAGTTGTCATGGCCCATGATACATGATGAGATGTAGACATGGAAATGTTGTTGCACACACAAGGGACAACACATAGGCACCACAACATCAAGAAGCAAGCAAAGAAGAGAGAAAGATGAATATAGACCAAGAGATCAAGATAAAGAAAAACACAAAAAATAGGGGATGGGGGATCTTGGAATCTTGGTTCAGATTGGCTAATCAAAATAGGTAACATGTAGTGTAGGAGCGAAAGATCATCAATCCCAAGAATTTCTAGATCTGAAGAATAGCATATGAAGAAAAAGTAAAAATAAAAAAAATTGGGTCAAAATGGAAGGGAGGCTTAAATGCCCCCAACACTTTGCATAGTCCCCAATTGTCGAAAATCAAGATACAACATATAGAAGAATGATGCAACACATAGAGGAAGTTTATGACACAATTTAACTCCTGTATCCAAGCACCTACAAGGGTGACAAGGGTCCTCTAGGAACATAGAAAATAAGAACGAGGAAAAAACAACACACATGCAAATCTAATCTATAGATAAAGAAGAGGAACCCTCCTAATCCTCATCAACTAGGAGGTAATCATTCTCCCAATCTAGATCATTATAAGGGGAGGGTGGATGAGCCTACAAGGGCAGGATAGCAAGGGGAGTACCCTCTGACTTTCCTAACAGGAGCTAAGGAAGAAGGCTCCTCAAGGTATTCTTCATTCAACTCCTGTGAGGTAAAATTCATTGATCTTGCAAAGATCGTCGATAGAGCTGGGACATCATCTACCAAGTTAAACATGCATTTAATAGGAGTGCCATGTGTTAATTGAGAAGGAGATGAAGGAGGCACCCGAGATCCACCATCAATCTCGTCAAAAGAGATGATGACAAACTTAGGAGACTCTAGGGTTGCCTCCGTCACAAGGACAACACAATCCAAAGAAGAAACATCTCCTAAAGAAGGTGATACCTTCTTCTGACATCCCATGGAAGCGAGGTTTTCCTCCAACTTACGCTTCATCAGAGAATGCAAAATCCCCAAAGAGGAAGCAAAAGGAAAGGAAGAAGAGGACAAGGCCACAATGAACACCATCGTGGTGTTCGACATGCCCAGGGGCTGAGAGAATGGAGGGATGTTCAAAAGGGACATTAAAAGAGGAGGCTCTACTAGGGAGTGATGAGCACCTGCACCCTTTTGGGGTGAGGGTCATTAACATTTACGGGAGGATCCAAAAGCCAAATCGAGGCAATGGGAATCAAAGCAAGAGAAATAGAAGAGGGAGGCACAATAGGAGATACCAAAATAGGAGTTGTTGGCTCCTCTTCTTCCTTCTACGAGGAAGCTTGCTCAACAGCTAGATCCTTTCTCTGGCGCTTATGCTCATGTGCAAGTCAATTTTTTCAGCTCTGAGAACTAGAACTCGTTGCTTGAGAAGGAACAAGAGGCTCCTATTTTTCCATAGGTGAGTTTCCCACAACCGTTATCAATGGAAGGGAAACCTCCTGGATGGGAGCAGGAGCAGGAAGCACAGTAGAGGAAGTTGCAACAAGTGGAGAAGCAGACTCAGGCACCTCAACAACACACCTCTTATGATTCATCACCTGAGGGGAAGGAGCAGTAGGAGGCCGCAGAGGCCAAGACACAAGGGCATCTCCATGAGGGTCCTTCACCTTACCATATAAAATGAGCCTCGACACCATGGGTAAGAAGGGAAGTTCAAATACTTGATGCTTGGACTTCTGCCAATAAGGCAACATCGCACTCCCCATGCGAGGCATAGGATCAGAGGTCGAAGGTGCCATAGCAGGACGAGAGGCAGAAGTGGATGAGATAGCAGAAGAAGAGGAAGGCTCCTGGGTTTGAGCAGACTTCCCCTTCCCTTTTTGAGAGGAGGAGGAGGCAGCTTGTTGTTGCGTGATCATAGAACCTTTAACAAAAATGGTGTGAGGGGAGACATGGTAGGTCATCTTCAATGCTATGCCCCCATTCTTGTATTAAACATAGGTGTGATACAATAGGTCTGTCCTTGGAGGAAGTGGACCCACAAGAGCTAGACAAAATTGATCTAATGAGTATCCCCCATGCGACATCGGATGTTTATATCCAGTGTTGTGCATAGAGCCCTCATGAGAAAACTTCAAACACTTATGAATTATAGAAGCAATTGCATTCATGGAAACTAGCCATGGGATGCCTAGTTTCACTTCGAACAAGTCCAAATCCAAGATGATATCAAAAGGAGCATTCACAGTCATGGGTCCTACCGGGACCAAGAGGGTGATGGAACCAATTGAAGGGACCAAGAGTCTGTTGTGCGTACGTATTGTGGTTTTTGAATTTTCGTATTCCTCCCTATGTAGAAATTTAATAGAAGAGTCTCCTTCGTTATCATGTTCACATGACTCATAGGGTCAACTGGAACAACAATCACGAGGTTCCCATTGATGTGAGAAAGAATGTTCAGGGGAGAAGGATGATTTTTTATGTTCATAGGAAATTCCTGCGATGTGAAAGTTATAGTTATTGATTCATTCGTAGGTTACACAGGAGGAGTAGGTGTAAATGAAACCATGTTTACATACTTCGAGAAATCAAAGGAAGTAGAATCCAGAGGTTCAACAATTAGGTTCACAGAGTGAGATGAAAAAGGATCCATGTAGATCTACAACTCACTATTAGCCTTTTCCACAGACTTATTTGCATTTTTCTTTTTCCCATCGAGGTGGATAGTACTGTTATTGATGTGATCTTGTATCTCATGACACAAGCGCATACATATTTTGGTATTATGTCTAGGAATTCGATGGTATCAGAAAAATGTGTTCTCTTCGTACCAGTCGGGGTAAGGTTCAGTAAGGGGTCAAGGATCTGGAAAGGTTACCACTTTGTCTTTCAATAGCTTCTTTAGAATAGAAGTGTATGATTTTGATAACTTCGTGAATTGTTTGTTGCATTTGAGGCCTTTGTCACTAGATGCAACAACTACATTCACAACGGATTTACCTTTACCATAGATCGACACAATGGACCTACCCTCAGGATGGGAATGTGAGGAAGATCCCTCGAATTGAGGAATCATCTACTGGTATTCCCACAATTTTGTACAAAGATGTGCAAAAGAGGGGTATTTCATCAAAGAAAACTTCTCTTGCCAAGACCTTTGTAGGTTGCTGATGAAAACCTTTTGCACATCTGAGTCAGGCAAAGGATAAGATATCTGTGAAAATAATGCTTGATATTGAGCAATGAAATCAATTATATTCTCATGCTCTCCCTACTTACACTGGATGAGGTCCAAAAAGGCCATCTTCGGCTTGATGTTTTCTTGAATTGTCAAAGAAACTGATTCAAAAGCTAATCAAATGAAAATATGGAGTTACCAGGCAAGGAATAGTACCATTTAAGGGTTGTGTCCTTAAGAGATCTTGGGAACAATTTAACCATCAAGGCATCATGGTGGAAGAAATTTGTACACATGGCATTGAACGTGGACACATGTTCTTGCGGATGTCCTTTACCACCATAATACTTCTCAATCTTTGGAATCTCCATCCCTTGAGGGATCAAAGTGTTTAGAATTTTTATTGATAAAGGACTGTGACAAAAGAAAGGTTGGAAAATCAGTTGGGAGGTGGCTGAGATAGGTTCACTAGCTGATTTTCCATCTGGCCCATATTTTGTAGTAGATCATTTAGAACAAGGTCAAACAATGAATCAAGACCAATGGAACCATCGCTAGAACCACCGCCAGAGCCACCAGAGCCACTAGGGCAACCGCCCCCCATTCTATCAAGGCTTCCATTGCCAGAGCCAACATGGCCCCTAGAGTCACCACTGCTAGAATTAGAAGGAATAACGTTGAAACCTAGAGGGATTCTATTTACTTTGATGGTCGAAGGTTCCTTAAGAATGGGGGTGGTGTTGACAGAAGGGCTTGATTCAGCCATGTACATCGACGTCATGGGCATCAAAACTCTTATCTAACTTCTATAGGTTTCAGGCCCAAAACCTTGGGTAACACCCGATCTAGAGTTGTATGAAGGGAAATATGCTTCTACTATGTTGGTGATGCCTTGGAGAAGCTCCAATCCCACCTAATCTTTTTCTAGCATATATCTCATTTCATTTACAAGCCCAAAAGCCCTAGCCATGTTTTTTTCTTTTCCCAAATGATTTGTGAGATCCAATAGCCTCTTATCTAGAGCAATGAGATGCTCCACAAGAATAGCAAGAGCATCATCCTCATTTAGAAGTGGGGTCATAGAAGAAACGAGAGGGGTAGGAGCATGAGTGGCCTCCTTGAGGAATCTCCCCTCCGTCTCCTAAGCTATTTCCTAAGAAGTGAAACAAATGGCAACCTTTGAGAAATCCATCTCTAGATGTCGTACACTTCTTATAACAATGTACTTGAAGGTTGTAGATTGGGTCATAAAGCTCATAAAGCTTCATGATGCACAAGTATACAATCTTCACGAGGCACAAAAGGAAGAATCTCGACACAAAGAAATAGACACTACTATATTCACATCAGGCTCACCAAAAATATAGAGGGGGACTGGTTGCTCCCAGAACCCAGGTCACGGGAGGGTTCTAAGCAACAGGTTGCCCCGATCTACCTTAAGCTTTGCTAAGTGATTCAAGAAGGTTAAGCGTTTAGGATAAAAAAGGAAGATAAATATGATTGCTATTTTCCTTTTACTAACCCAAATGTTTTAGGAAGTCAAGCAAGCTAATTCCCAAAGCTCAATCTGCAACTCAAACAATTTAGTGCCTGAGGACGACAATATAGGCCATCAACTCTAGCGTAGAATGTTGGCATCTCAGTGGGGCGCTACCGTCCATACTAATAGAGGACTTCTAAGACAAAAAAAACACTAGAAATGCAATTGAAATCCTGACTAAGAGATTTTAAGCTATAATAGAATGTAAACAAAATACAAAAAATAAAGTAAAACAAGAAGAATACTTTAACCAGATATACTTAAATCGACAAAAGAAGTGAGAAAATAGTACCGATCTTTGTGCAACCTGATTCTTCAAATAGCTCCAACTGAGAAGTACCTACACACATAAGAATAGGAAAATGTTGGGGCTATGTTTAGATGAATGTGTCTGTCAGTCCCTCACTTTGGTGTTTCCACCTCCATAGATAGCCAGATAGCAACAATTATATAGAAAGATGATAACGAGAGTATAGAAATGGAAACACCAAGCAATACTCAAACAACAATATGCTAGAATACAAATACGATAATGAAAAGTGAATAAAAATGGTGCATATCACCTTCTCAACCATGTGCTCTCAAGGTAAATGGAGGAAGGAGCGAGCTTGCAAGCTCTCCAAAGCCAACATTGTCACAACAATAGAGAGGAGGAGCCAATAGAACAATAACTTGTAGCTACAATGGTGGTGGTGATGCAACTTGAAGGAGTTGAAAGTGAATGTGTCGAGTGAATTCAATCAAGAAGCTATCCAAAATCCCAATAGAATGGAAGGATAGGCAATTTGATGGAAAAAGGAGACAAAAATCCCATTTGAAGTCGGTCAAAGTGTTAGTGTAATTAATTATTTATTACACTAGCATAAGTTAACTTAAGTCTTGCATTAATTTAGTCCTAGGTTACATTATTAGAAAATCATAAATAATGGGGTAATTCCCCTTTCCATGTTTGTAAGGGATAAGATTCCTTCTAGAACTTATCTCAATCTTTTATCATTTCCTAGGTAGGGTTCACATGTTGTCACATGTTGTTAGATCATGACACATGGCAACATCATCTTGCATCTTGCATCTCTCTCATGCCTATATATTCAGGGCATTTGTACATTTGTAATCATATTCTAGATATCAATCAGATAATCTCCATTTGCATGCCCTTAGTTGCAACACTTTCTGTGTGGGTGGATTTCTTCTTGGAAAAGGTCCTCTTGAAGGCTGCAACTTCAGGGACATTGTGCATCCATCATTTCAACATGGTATTAGAGCCATTCCATTGAGAGTTCATCCTAGGATCAAGAAAGTTGGGCGAGAGATTTATTGCAGGCTTGAAGGTTTCCATTGCAAGCTACCTGACTCCACCTGGGGACCAAGCTGATTTCGGAAGTAGATTGAGTTAGATCTAAGCTCACCATTGTCTTCAGAAGGCTTCGAAACCATAGGATCACTTGTTCATTCATCAAATTTAGATTCATCAACCCGAGAACCATCAGAGGTATTTTTTTGGGTTTGCAAAATCAACTCGTATGATGTGTACAAATTTTTAGTAAAAAATCCTCCCTATCAGTTGTCCTCTGAGGAAATTTTTTTTAGTAGCAGGCCATTTTTCTTTTTCAAAAAAAATTGGTCTAATCTCTCTATAGTTTGGCAAAAAAATATATATTTGGCATTTTCTATAGTTTGTAGAAAATATTTTATTTGGGCGACTGCATTATAATCTTCAGTTGGCATCAATCTAGTGACATTCATAGGGGTTGATTTATTTTATCATCGCCATCAAAATATTTCTAATTTTCAGTCGACATTATTCAAAAGTTTTGTAGATTAAAATTTTATCGGCCAAAATCAAAAGAGGGTTTGATTTTTTAATTGCAATATGCAATATTAAAAAATCATGCATTAATTCTTTGTCGGCTCCCATTAAATCACAGTCTACAGATTTTGATTGGTCACCCGCATTTAAGGAGGGTATGGTGATCGGTATATTTGATTTGACCCGTTCACCGACCATCGGGTTCCTCACCGATCATCTGAAGTATCCATTGTCGGCCCGTTCACTATGCTATGCTCACCGACTGTCTGAAATAATCGACTCCCTTGGCATCCTCCTGTTAGCTATTTTCCTTGTCCACTGGAGTCCCTTCCCACCGGGAAGTCTATCTACCATCGACCACTTGCATTCATAGTCCCATCAAAGACCGGGTGGTCCACTATTTGTGAGCGGTGCCACCGTTCAAAGGAGCTCTGCCTAGGTTTTCTACAGCTCAACTGCCACCCTATTTGGGAGAAATTTTATTTTTCCTCACTTTCACCTACGGTCATATTAGCGACCAAGTGCTAAGCCCTGATGGGCTTATTTTTTTCCCCATTTTAGCCTGCAAAGTTCCTTATCTAGGCATTTTTTTTCATTTTTTCATAAATTTTCACTAGGGTATTGAAATTCGACAAACGAGATACCATCAAAAAGAGGATTTTCTCTACTTTCTAGTGGTGACATCCATTCTATATAATTTTTCTGTCAGAAAATCTACACTCAACTAAGTCAAAACCCTAATTTGGACATAAAGGCTCATATCTTCTCATTAGATTGTCCGATTTTGGTGATTCCAATGGCATCAAGAAGGCAATTCAGAGCTTTTTTCATCAATCTAGTCACTTCGATCAGTTTCAACTCCAGGTACTCTTGCATTGGTTTTGTTCAATTCGGTGCATTTGTTCAATAACTTGGATATCCTGAAGCTTGGGAAAAGGATTTCTGCATTGGGTAGCATCACTTTAGTTGCATATCATCTTTGGAAGTTTCAATTTGTTGTTGAAGGTCAGTGTCTTTGTATTTTGGAGGAATTTGATAGTACATTATGGGGCTTGCATATTATCCTTCTCTGATTATGTTGCACAAGGGAAACTATAAACAATGGCGGGATGGGATCATCCACCATCTCCAATCACTTGATTTATTGCCACATATGTATGGCATAGTTCCCCATCAAAGTGAAGGTATGCATGAATTTGCTTGGAATTACAACATATACATTGTCTTAGAAATTATTGGAATGCAAGTTGATTATGATGTTTTGAGATCAATCGATCATTGTGATTGGCCTCATATCCTTTGGAATAAGATTTGGGAGCTATATGGAGATTCAGATACTCCACCCTTCCCTGATGGTCATGATTCAGAATTTCATTCCTCAGATCAGATACCCCATGATGATACTGTTGTGTAGGAGGTTGTTTGTTTGGATTTCCTTGAATCTTTCAAAGAGGTTGACAAGGTTTCTTCATGTGTTCCTTATTCTCCATCAAAGACTATTGGCATCCCTTCACATTCAGTGATTCCTTGTCCAGAGTCATTGATTGAGGCTTCCATCATCTCTATCCATTAGGACACATTTAGTTTTCTAGACTTGACATCACAGGATGGCTTCATTTCAAGGATTGCTGACTTGGCTATTTCTACAGGTTTGGAGAAAATTCTTGAGGGTATATCTCTCCTCTATTCAGATTCCACTTTGGAGAGTTCTCTTGATTCTCCTCATTCCTTTGTCTCAACCTTGATTGGGGATCCTGAGACTATCTTGGAGTCACTTGTTTTCTCTTCAGAGATTTCATGTATGATACTTCTTCCCTCTCATTCCATTCAGGAGTTGGAGTTTCTTCAACATCTACCATTGGATTTGCTTCTTCCTAGCGGGAGACATGTGGTTTGGATACCTTTGTTTTTTCAGATTTCTTTTAGTGGTTTTGAAGACACTTCATTTTGTGGGGGCAATTTAGTCTTCATCACATTCATTCCATTGCAGCCTTTGGATCTTGTTCAGCATCAGTTTCCACATCGTCTTGGTTTGTCACATTCTTCATTGATTGGGTATGTACCTCAGATGATTGTGGCGTCTTCATCTTCATCAGGAAAGGAGGCACATGAGTAGTTTTCAAATACATAATCAACATCCATATTCATCCTTCCTTCCTTCAATTCCTATCTGGAATGGGAAGCATCCCTACACTTGCACTTGGTTTTGTTTCTTCCAAAAGGGAGACAAGTTGTTTGTCGACATTGGATCTTGTTTTGTCTTCAGACACTTACCATTTTTGCGGGTGATCTCATGTTCTGGGGGGGCTATATAGTCTCTCTATTTCCTCCCTATGGGGGGGCTATTGATTGTATTATATCCTTGTGATAGATGGTGTTCTTGGGGGGTATTTGGGAGTCCTCCATCCTTCCCATCCTTTCTCACTTCTTTGCATTTTCATCTCCTTTTTGGAGAGGGGTTTTGTTCCCACTGGGTTTTCCCCTTTTCTCTGGTTGTGGGAGATTTGTTGCATCTTTCATTTTCATCATGTAAATGGGTACCTAACATGGCCTCGTAGCCAGGACCCATCATCTTTGCATAATCATTGCATTTCCTCCCTAAGTTACACTTATGGGGGGTGTTAGTGTAATTAATTATTTATTAATCTAGCATAAGTTAACTTAGGTCTTGCATTAATTTAGTCCTAGGTTACATTAATAAAAAATCATAAATAATGGGGAAATTCCCCTTTCCATGTTTATAAGGGATAAAATTCCTTCTAGAAGATGAGTTGTCCTTCTAGAACTTATCTCAATCTTTTATCATTTCCTAGGTAGGGCTCACATGTTGTCACATGTTGTTAGATCATGACACATGGCAACATCATATTGCATCTTGAATCTCTCTCATGCCTATATATTCAGGGCATTTGTACATTTGTAATCATATTCTAGATATCAATCAGATAATCTCCATTTGCATGCCCTTGTTGCAACACTTTTTGTGTGGGTGGATTTCTTCTTGGAAAAGGTCCTCTTGAAGGCTGCAACTTCAGGGACATTGTGCATCCATCATTTCAACACAAAGGAGAGACAAACATTACACTTCGCATCCAATGGAGGAGTGTAATTCCTTTGTAGATTCCAGAGGTAGGAATCTGTCAGGACGGAAGTGCGCTACACTAGTGTCCCTGACAAAAATTCCCCCACCGACACACAAATGAGTTGCCAAGTGGACAAGGAAGGGTGATAGGTGTATGGATTGCATTATTAGATTTAATTCTCTAAGGTAGGGGGTAATATAAATGTGGAATTTGCATAGGGGTGAAAATTCATGCCATTACGGGGCGCCAGTCCTAGCTCAGTTGGTTAAGGTGTTCCCTGTAGCAAGGCGCCCACCATGGGTTCGACTCTCCGGCGCTCCCGTGGTACCGGTTGGTGTGTCCTGCTAGCACTGCCGGTCACGGTAAAAAGTTTACCGGCGGTGGGGGGTTATATGGGGGGCCGTGCTGCACCCGATTCCCCTCGTTAAAAAAAATAAAATAAAAAAAATTCATGCCATTACACATTCATTGCAGCCCCACAAGCCTTCCAACAACCTCCAATTCCTTCTAAAAAAATTTACAAGCTTGCTAGGATAAAAAAACAAAAAGAAGGAATACCTAGAACCAAATTCACCTTAAACTTTGATACCAAATGATGAGAAATAAACAAACTCAAATAATAATTTTTGGGAAATTCAATCTCTATCCAAATATGACTTCAATGGATGAGATTGAAGGCTTGGACTAATGCAACATGAAAATATGAAACTTATATACAAATTTGAAGACTAAGTTGTCTTAATATGGAATTATCATGATTAAATGTGTCTTCTTTATGATGCTAAAAATCAACCAACATAACATGCTTATAAAAACTACCTTATGTGAACTTATAACAACAGTATATACAGAATAAAATCACCATAAGATAGAAAAAATGAAGCACAAAACAACAACACAAGATCATCACATAACACAGGATTTACATGGAGAAACCCTTGTGAGAGAAAACTCTACCAAGAAGAGAGGTCAAGTATGCATTCAAACGATTATATTAGAAAGTTTTCTAAAAATAATAATTGATATAGGATGAGGATGGCGTGCTAGTCTGGGAATGTGCTTGCTCGTAGCCTGTGAGGGCTCAGGTTGCATGTCATTTTCTTCCTTTGCATGCTAGTGTTCTTCCTTGGATTGTTTGTCTCTTTGTGCTTATTCATGTAGGGGGTGATTGATGTGTTTTGGGGGTGTTGTCTTTGCTTTTCTTCCTTCAAGGTTTTCGCTGCTTGCAATCTTGGTTTGACCTCTTGTTTCCTACGTGTTGGGTTATGTTTCTTTGCTTGGGGTCTTCTTTTTGCATGGTGTGTGGGATCTCTTTGTCACTTGAGTGGTGCTGCTACATCCTTGTTGGGTGTCGAGTGTGGTGTTTCCCTATCTCACGCGGTTTCTACCGCTTGTTGCTGGCTAGTGCATCAACATTGTCTTATTTGGCATGATCTTGTTTCTCTTGATGCATCGGCTATCTCGCCTAGCCGTGGGTTTGGTGTGTTGGGATGGGTGTTGGCTGTGGCTTCTTGTGCCATTTGTGGTGCTTTTTCATTTCTCCTGTGATCTATCTTGCATGCATAACTTTCCAAGGGCTTGAAGTGACCGGGTTTTGGTGTGGGGTGATCCTTGGCTGCGATTTGTGGGGGAAGTTTTTATGGTTTCGAATGCTCCTTTGGATGAGGTGATAGGGGATGTTGTGATGGGGGAGGCTGGTGATGGGGTTCATATTTCATCTTCTTCTAGAGTGGGTTTTACTAGAACCGATACTTTTAAATTGCAGAAGATAAATGGGTGCTTGGAGAGGGCTCAAGCTCAACCAGTGTTCGTGATTCAATCGGAGGCAGTGGCTGATTATCTGGAATATTACAAAAAAAATGTTTCAATCTACAAGTTTATGGGGATGAGGGTTTCTCTTCCTTTCCTTGATCCCTGGTAAGACATGGAATCCAGAGAGTGACTTTGATATTTTGTTGGCTGCAAATAAATTCTTTTTGGTGGATTTATCATGTATTTATGACCGAAACAAGGCATTTGAAGGTGGGTTGTATTTTTATATTCAAGTAGGCCTATTCATAAAACCATGGCATGCTGGATTTAATTAGACAAAAGAGATTCCGTCCAAGGTTCTAGTTTGGGTTCGCCTTCCTTGGTTGTCGCGTGAATGTTGGAGAAGTGATATATTGCAGTCGATTGCTATGTTGTTGGGAAAGCCTATTGGCCCTTCTTAGCACACTTTGGAGAAGTATATTTTTTCTTATGTGCATGTATGTGTTGAGATTGATTTGAGTCAACCCTTTCCAGATTCTATTGATTTGACTATTGGTTCTAGCTCTTGGACTCATCCTTCAGATTATGAGATGTTGCATTTTCGGTGCCGGTTGTGTCATGAGTATGGTCATCTCCAACAAAGGTGTCCTTGTGCTTTTGGTGCTCTGGGTATAGATAATGGGGCCTCTCAGTCTAATTCAAGGTTGGAGAAGGGTAAAGCTCCCATGCAGGGGTGGAAATGGACAAGGATGGCCTTGTTCTGATCAAGTCTCATAATCATGGTCGAGGGAAAAAGAGATCTCTCAAGGAGAGGTCGGAGGAGGAAACTTTCAATAGATTTGAGGCTTTGGATGTGTTAGTTCAGGAGGAAGGGTTCCCGACTGATATGCAGTTAGAATTTGGCTCTTATGCTAAGGAGTTTCTTGATGAGCAACCTTCGATGATTTCTAGGAGGGATCTGACTAGTGATATGGGTCCACAATGGATGTTGTTTTGTCTCATTCGTCTCCAACTCTAGGTGTTGGAGGTGGAGTGATCATGGATGTTGGAGGCTCTTCCATCATTGGTGGGGTTATCTCAGAGGTGCGGTGTGGTTCTAACTCAGGTAAAAATAAGTCTTCCTCCTCTGTCTAAGGTTTGCAACAATGAACTCTCAAGAAGGGGGTTCCTGAGAAGCCTTCTAAAGTTGGTCGCAAGAAGGACCAAGAAAAGGTGAAGCTAGTTGGTGAGACATTGGTTGAAGATGGTTTGGTGAAGATGATTGATGCTCACTTATCCCAACCTTCACGATGATTATGCTTTCTTGGAATGTGAGGGGTATGAATAGCGACCCTTGACAAAAGGCTATTCATGATTTGATTTGTATTCATTCTTCAAATGTGGTCTTCCTTCAATAAACTAAGTTATCGGTTGATAGTATGTTGTGTGTGGCTTCGAAGATTTGGGGTCGTGGACAATGCCAATGTGTGGGAGCACTTGGTAGCTCTGGTGGAGTGGCCTATTTATGAGATCCTCGAAAATTCAGTCCAATTTGTTGGCTCTCCTGTAGGGGTTCGATTTCTTGTGTTGCTTCTCATCTTAAGTCAAGGGAGAGGGTTCTTTTTTCTAATTTATATGCTTTGATTGAATTTCAAGGTAAAGCTTGATTGTGGGATCATGTTAGATATGTGAGGTCTCTGGATCCTTATCTTCCTTGGATCTTGGCTAGGTATTTTCATGTTGTCATCTCTTTAGAGGAGAAGCAGGGAGGTAGTGCTCACCTCGAGCCTTCCTTGGGGCTCTTATAGGACAATGTGGCTTTTTTGAAGTTGGTTGACATTAAGCTAGTTAATGGAGTATTTACTTGGAGTAATTGGAGAAGTGGAGATGATGCTATCTCTGAAAGACTGGATAGATTTTTGGTGTCTAGTTTTTGGATAGGGGACATGTGGGTGATTAGTTCAGAGATACTGGATGGATGAAGCTCTGATCATTGGCTGATAAAGCTTTGTGTTGAGTTACCCCAACATTGTGTTAAGAAGTCTTTTAAGTTCCAACTTATGTGGCTGAGGGACGAGTCTCTTCATGACTTGCTTCTCGACTGGTGGTGTATTGGGAAACTAGTTTTGGAACTACTATGTACTCTTTCTCCAAGAGGCTTCAGTATGTTAAATATAGGTTGAATCGCTGGAATAGACAACACTTTGGTAATCTGTTTCATGCAGAATAGAATGCTCAAGATAGCTTGGCCTTGATCATTAGGCAGATTCATGATTAGGGCCTCACTGAGGAAATTTGATTGTTAGAGGCTACTGTAGTGAAGGACATGGAGGAATGCGAGTTAAGAGAAGAGATCTTTTGGAAAAAGAAGTCATGTATTGAGTGGCTCCAAGCTAGTGATTTAAATACTTATTTCTTTACAATTTTGTTAAGGATCGGAGATAAGGTAATGTTATTTCTTCTCTCTTGTTTCCAGATGGAGATATTTTGTCCTCCTTTGCTTCTATTTTTGCTAAATGTGTATTCTTTTTCTCTATTTTATTTTTGGAGGACTCGCCTCCTATGGAAGAGGATGAAGCTAGGATCCTCGATTGTATTCTGCAGCTAGTCTCTAATGAAATGAATGAATCTTTTCTTACTCCTATTACCTTTTCGGAGCTTGAGAATTTTGTGTTTCAAATGAAAAAAGGTAAAGCTCCCGAGCCAAATGGGTTCCCAGCGGAATTTTTTCAGGAATTTTGGGAAGTGGTTAAGATGGATCTCTTGGAGGTTGTTTAGGAATCTCTCATGAGTAAACAAATGTTGAAGTCTCTGAATGCAACCTTTTTAGCTCTCATTTCAAATAAGGAAGTGACCAATTCTTTGGATCTTTTTAGACCAATTTCTCTATGTAATGTTGTTTACAAAATCATTACTAAATTGATTGTTGAGAGGCTGAAACCTTGGTTAAGTGGATTAATCTCAGAGGAGCAAGGGGGTTTTGTTGCTAGTAGACAGATTATGGATGGTGTTATTATTGCTATGGAGACCATTCATTCCATGGAGTCTTCTAAGGAAAAATCTGTGTTATCAAGTTGGATATGGCTAAAGCGTATGAACAGGTTAAATGGAATTTCTTATTTAAGATTCTTGGAGCATTTGGATTTTTTGGTGACAAGATTGAATGAGTTAATAGTTGTGTTACTACTTCTTCCTTTTCGGTGCTAATTAATGTGCGCCCACAGACTTTTTTGGTGCTTCTAGAGGACTCAGACAAGGGGATCCTTTGTCTCCCTACTTGTTCATCTTGCTTGTTGAAGGATTGGGGAGGTTTATTCATTCTCGGGTAGAGAGTGGCTTGATTTAGGGATGGAGTTGGGGAAATGATATTCCCCCTAGTCTCACCTTAAGTTTGTGGATGATATAGCTTTAATGGGTAAGGCACAGGTTGAGGAGGCTATTTGATGGAACAATGTGTTGGACAGTTACTTGGCTACTTTAGGACAATGTATTAATGAGGGGAAGTCCTTCATATACTTCTTCAATACCCCTAAGATTATCCAAAGGAGAATAGATGACATTCTTCATTTCCAAATTGGCTCACTCCCCTTTGTTTATCTTGGAATCCCTCTTGCTATTTGTTCACTTCCTAAATGGTTTTGGAAAGATATTATTGATAATTTTAGAAGCTTGATCAGTCATTGGACTTGTAGGTGGCTTTCTTTGGCTAGTAGAGTGACTCTTTTAAAGTTGGTGGTTTAGGATTTTCCTCTTTACATATTTTTTGTTTTGTTTGCTCCTTCCAACTTCATCAAGGACTTTGAGAGATTGTCTCATCAGTTCCTTTGGTCTAGAAAATTTCTTTAGGAATCTCTCATGAGTAAACAAATGATGAAGTCTCTGAATGCAACCTTTTTAGCTCTCATTCCAAAGAAGGAAGTGGCCAATTCTTTGGATCTTTTTAGACCAATTGCTCTACGTAATGTTGTTTACAAAATCATTACTGAGTTGATTGTTGAGAGGCTGAAACCTTGGTTAAGTGGATTAATCTCAGAGGAGCAAGGGGGTTTTGTTGTTGTTAGAATGATTATGGATGGTGTCATTATTACTGCGGAGACCGTTCATTACATGGAGTCTTCTAAGGAAAAATCTATGTGTTATCAAGTTGGATATGGCTAAAGCATATGATCAGGTTAAGTGGAATTTTTTATTTAAGATTCTTGGAGTGTTTGGATTTTTCAGTGACTGGATTAAATAGGTTAAGAGTTGTGTTACTACTTCTTCCTTTTCAGTGCTAATTAATGGTGCACCCACAAATTTGTTTAGTGCTTCTAGAGGACTCAGAAAAGGGGATCCTTTGTCTCCCTACTTGTTCATCTTGATTTTTGAAGGATTGGGGAGGTTTATTTGGTCTTAGGTAGAGAGTGGCTTGATTTAGGGATGGAGTTGGGGAAATGATATTCCCCCCAGTCTCACCTTCATTTTGTGGATGATATAGCTTTTATGGGTAGGGAATAGGTTGAGGAGGCTATTCAATGGCACTGTGTGTTGGATAGTTACTTGGATGCTTTAGGACAACGTATTAATGAGGGGAAGCCCTTCATATACTTCTTCAATACCCCTAAGATTATCCAAAGGAGAATAGATGACATTCTTTGTTTCCAGATTGGTTCACTCCCCTTTGTTTATCTTGGAATCCCTCTTGCTATTTGTTCACTTCCTAAATGGTTTTGGCAAGAGATTCTTGATAAGTTTAGAAGCTTGTTTAGTCATTGGACTTGTAGGTGGCTTTCTTCGGCTGGTAGAGTGACTCTTTTAAAGTCAATGGTTTAGGCTTTTCCTCTTTACAGATGTTTTGTTCTCTTTGCTCCTTCTAGCTTCATCAAGGACTTTGAGAGATTGTCTCATTAGTTCCTTTGGTCTAGAAATTTTCTTTAGGAATCTCTCATGAGTAAACAAATGCTAAAGTCTCTGAATGCAACCTTTTTATCTCTCATTCCAAAGAAGGAAGTGGCCAATTCTTTGGATCTTTTTAGTCCAATTTCTCTATGTAATTTTGTTTACAAAATCATTACTAAGTTGATTGTTGAGAGGCTAAAACCTTGGTTAAGTGGATTAATCTCAGAGGAGCAAGGGGGTTTTGTTGTTGGTAGACTGATTATGGATGATGTCATTATTACTGCGGAGACCATTCATTCCATGGAGTCTTCTAAGGAAAAATATATGTGTTATCAAGTTGGATATGGTTAAAGCGTATGATTGGGTTAAATAGAATTTCTTATTTAAGATTCTTGGAGTGTTTAGATTTTTCAGTGACTGGATTGAATGGGTTAAGAGTTGTGTTACTACTTCTTCATTTTCAGTGCTAATTAATGGTGCACCCACAAATTTTTTTGGTGCTTCTAGAGGACTCAGACAAGGGGATCCTTTGTCTCCCTACTTGTTCATCTTGCTTTTTGAAGGATTGGGGAGGTTTATTCGGTCTCGAGTAGAGAGTGGCTTGATTTAGGGATGGAGTTGAGGAAATGATATTCCCCCTAGTCTCACCTTCAGTTTGTGGATGATATAGCTTTGATGGGTAGGGTACAGGTTAAGGAGGCTATTCGATGGTATAGTGTGTTGGATAGTTACTTGGCTGCTTTAGGACAACGTATTAATGAGGGGAAGTCCTTCATATACTTCTTCAATACCCCTAAGATTATCCAAAGGAGAATGGCTAACATTCTTTGTTTCCAGATTGGTCCACTCCCCTTTGTTTATCTTGGAATCCCTCTTTCTATTCGTTCACTTCCTAAATTGTTTTGGCAAGAGATTCTTGATAAGTTTAGAAGCTTGGTTAGTCATTGGAATTGTAGGTGGCTTTCTTGGGCTGGTAGAGTGACTCTTTTAAAGTCGGTGGTTTAGGCTCTTCCTCTTTACAAATGTTTTGTTGTCTTTGCTCCTTCCAACTTCATCAAGGACTTTGAGAGACTGTCTCATCAGTTCCTTTGGTCTAGCAATTTTCTTCATAGGAAGTGGAGTTTGGTTAAGTGGGAAGCTATTTGTAGGCTGAAGTAGGAAAGTGGGCTTGGCTTTTTTCGGAAGGATCTAAATGGACAGGATTTAGTGGCTAAGTTGTATTGGCATTGGTGTTTTCAACAACATTAGTTGTGGGCTAAAATTCTCACCTTTAAATACCTGGGGGTGGTGGAGAGTGTTGAGGTTGCCAGATTTAGCTTGGAGGGGAAGGGTTCTATGATTTTGGGTACTCTTAAAAGGGGTGCCAAGGTTGTTAAGCAAGTGATTTTTTAGATTTGCAATGGTGGTCTAGATGCTCTCTTCTGGCATAATTCTTGGGATGGATATCCTCCCATTTTGTCTTCTCATCCTCACTTGTAGGATTTGTGCCAGATTTTTATGGATGTAGAATGGTGTTATGTGGCTTATTTCAAATCCCAGAAGACCATGGGTTAGATTAGGGTGTCTAGGTGGAAGGATCCTTTGGAGTGGCCTCCTGGTGGTGTGGTGGAGGATCATCAGGAGTTGGCCAAGATTTTGTCAGATCGTGGGTGCAATTCTCTTCTTGGGAAAGATGCGCTTGCTTGGGGTCTTGATTCGAAAGGTAAATTTTTGGTGGCCTTTGGTTATCAAGTTGTAGATAAGCAGTTATTTGGGAGTGCTAAAGTTTCTTGGTGGAAGCATGTTTCGAATAAGTTTGCTTGGCCTAAGTGTAACTTCTTCTCTTGGTTAGTGGTTCAAGGAAAGTGTCTTACTTGGGAGAATCTTTGGAAGAGGGGGTTCCAGGGCCCCTCGATGTGTGTTATTTGTGCTAAGCATGATGAAATTTTTTTGCATCTTTTCTTCCAATGTTCTTTTGCAAAATTTGTTTGGAATCTTTGGTGGAATCTTTGGAACGTTTAGTGTTGCCATGTTTCTTCTTTGGAAGACTTTTGGAGGAGACAAGGACCCTCTCCTAAAAAGACCTATTTTCTTAGTATTGCCTGGATCATTGGTCCTAGTTTGATTGTTTGGCATATTTGGTTTGAGCATAACAAGCGGATTTTCTTAGATAAGAAGCTACTTATTGGGAAAATTTGGATCATAATTTTGGGGGCCCTTTAGGATACCCTAACTACAAAGTGTGATTTGTCTATTCTGATTGATCCTGGAGATTTAGGAGTGGCTAATGCTCTTGTTTTTTTTGTGGGGGGCAGGCGAAATGTGAGAAGTGTGCATCGTGGTCGTGGTCGAGAGAGGGTTACTTGGGTTGGCTTCTGGTGCCCTCTTGCTCTGGGGGAGATGAAAATTAATATGGATGGGTTTTCTAGGGGTAACCCTAGGCATATTGGAGTTGGAGGAATTGGAAGGGATAGCATGGGGGTGGTGGTCTTTTTCTTCTCCATGTATAGAGGGTTGCATACTAATAATCTCATGGAGGCTATTGCTATTCTTTTGGCGGTTGAGCATGCAATGGGCCTTGGATGGTGCCAGATTGCATGTGAGTCTAATTCTTAGGTTGTTATTGAGTTGTTGTAGAAGTTCCATTTGGAGGATGTGAATTGGCATTTGGCTGTGGTAGTCAGGCAGATTATTTCTTTGTTTTCTTCTTTAGAGTCCATTATTTTTCGCCATATTCCTCGGGAGTGGAATAAGGTGGCTGGTGGTTTGGTTAGATGGGATATAGAGAGGATGGGTTCTTGGTATGTGGATGATTGGGGCAACCTTCCTAATGATTTGTCCCATGTTTTGGATGAATGGGTTACATAGGATATGAGGTGCTTCTTGGGTGTGAATTAATTCTTTGCTTTGTTTGGCCCTTGGTGGGCTTGTTTGTCTTGGCTTTGTAATGCTATTCTGTTTCAATAAAAAATTTACCCTCTTTATTAAAAAAAAAAGTATGCATTCAAATAATTGATATTACAATACAACTACTTCCATTCTCCTATTTTCCTCCACCATGGCAGCACCTATGCATCTGTGAACAACCTCTTTATACCTCGACCTATCCTTCTTCCTACAATGAAACTCTACATTCAATTGTTCCTCATTATTTTTACATCCAAAGAGTTGATTGTAGAGACTTGTGAAGACATCTTAAGCCCCAAACATGGCTCCCCAATATGAAACTTCCTTCCAAACATCCCCAACCCTTGGAATTCCACCATGGAATGTGAAAGGACACTAGTTTTGGCTCCAATAATTTCCCTCCAACTTGTGTTCCCAAACTTGTAAATTAAACATTGCATTAAATGTAATAAATGATGGAATACCAAAAGAATTTTTTTTCCTCTCTCCAAGCATCCACTTGGAGAATACCGACAGTCACTCATTTATCTTTTTCCTTATTTTTTTACCATCCCATTCTAGGCATCCACATGTGGGGAAAAAAATATTAAATATTTATAATAAGTCACATTTACCATTACTAGTGGAACCCATCACCCCTTATGAATATAATACAAACAGTAGTGAGAATAAATGTTACAAAAATATTTTCCCAATACACCCTAAGTGCCTAGCCACACTTTCCAAGCATGTTGGAACCATGCAATATGGCATAGGATTTACAAGGTAGATGGAACTATAATCCTAAAAATATGTTCTACACAAAGGGATTTAACAACTACACTAAGGATTAGGTGTGGGGAATAAAAAATGACTTAAATCCCCTCATCCAGATGCTCTTAGAGATATGGTAGGTCCAATTCGCCTATATATAGTAGGGGTGTTATTATCAAATTGAGGTTTTCTTTAATACCTGACCCATCCAAGAAAAGCTTCTAAGAAAAAATATAAGCCCATCCACTACTATCTATAGGGTATCTCAAAAGCGATATGGTGTCGAGAGGAATACAGACCATGGGAAAAGGACCTAAACTTATTTCAATAGGGGGAAATAAATAGAGGACTCAAGCTAGCACTCATAATAAGGATGAAACCTCCCTTGACCAAGGAAACCCTACTATCTATAGGGGTTTGGAGTCTCCCTCTTTATAATAAGAGAAATTAGTAAAAGGGGTAAAACCTTGTCAGCAAGCAATAGCAATATTGTCCCATAGGGCATAGTTATAGAGAGAGGAATGTGAATAAATAATTTTCCTCTCTCTTGACTACTATATATGGAGGAATTCTTGGAATATGAGAATGTTATAAAAAGACTCCTTTCACTATCTAGAGTAGAAAGTTCAACAACAGGAACCTACCAATGATGGATCGGGGTTCATCTTTAGGGTACCTAGAGCTTCATTCTCAAGCACTCTCTTCAACAAAGCTATGCTCATAAAGCCCATACATCAATTAGAACTAGAAAATAAAGTGTGACTAGTTTGGAATGAATTTATTATTCTCATCAACAAGTTGAGTGTGATCAATGTTATCTCCTACGTCAATTTCTTTCCCTCAACCAATTGGATAAATAAAGTGGTCATCTCTATGGACATAATATTGATGCATTCATATCACTTATAGAATAAATTCCTTCCCTCACCTCCAAGATAAAGTAGGGATATAGTTGAGAGTAGGGTTCATTAGGTTTGAGGATAAATGATTTTATATATAGTCATAACTAGAATATAATATTTTCCACTATCACCCCCCCACCTGGTCTATCTCTTTGAAGTTGAGTGGAAGCACTCATGTTTGCACACTAATCATCAAGGTTAGTCCTATCTCTATATGTTTATCAACCCAAGCCGATGAAACAAATGTTTGTTGAAGAGAAGGTGAAAATCCCTAAATAAGGAACCTACATGTGTGAATAGTGATCGAGCAATGAGATGAATTATTCCCCTACCTCTATAACTAGGATGGATGGATATATTGCGATAGGGAATTGTGCTTGGGTTGGAGTGATAGTGGGTAGATCACTGTGCATTCATAAAGCATGGCTAATTACTCACCCTAATATCTATAGGGATAATACATTGAATAAAATCACATGAATGAATGAACCTACCTAACTAACAAGGCCCCCTTCCTATATTTGATTCCCATGTATAGTAGTGGCTTACTCTCACTCTATCCCCATCTATAGCTATACTTCCCCCCTCCTAGGGCAACCTTCTATCTACATGGAATTGGTTTGATCTATCTAAAATATGGGTGATCATGAAGGGATTGATACATCTACCCCTATATAACTATATCTAGGGGGAAGGAACCATACAACCTAGGGAATGGTGGGGATTTGTGCTTAGTGAGGGGTAGGAGGGTCCCTATAGATAGTAGGGCCACCCACTATTGGATGGGGTATGGTGATATATCCTCTACCAAATACCCCCTACTCTATAATAGAGCTCCTACCATACTATATAAAGGGGGTTCCTATCCTATCATGTAGGGTTTTCTCCATCCCTTTGTAATTATAGTAGGGGAACCTTGGTAACATCCATCTCAACCACTATTGAAATCATTCTATTTATTTATTTTTATGTGTGTCGATGCACAGGGACCTTGTGAACTAACCTTGTTCCTTAAGAGGTGAATAAGGAGTTGGCTCTAGCTTTATAGATAGACCAAGAATCTATCTTGCTAGTATCTCAATGAACTAGATGACTAGAACTCATTCAAGTGAACACCAATTTGTGAATGTTGTATTCAAATTGTTCATAACATAACAAAGACTCAATCGATGGTAAACTAATAATTATAATATGATTTGAATGACACAAGGTAAAATATGACTATATGTATTCTATCATCACCCCTTTCTATCTATAGTAGGACTATACCAAGTCCCTCTCCCTCCTCCCCCTCAACCTTCTAGTTGTCTCACTTGAAAATTGAACCAACTACATTCTAATTCAAACCATAGTTTTCATAGTTAACTATAGTTGAGGGTTGCCCCTACCTTGCCTATCTATAGTGGAGAGTAGAGATAGGAAATAGGGCCCTATTGAATTGGTTTGGGGAGATTATAGTTCCCCCAACTATAATTTAGTTAGTTCAGATAGAGACCCATTGAACCTGTATTCATAATTTCTCTACTATAGTTTAGCCATGTTACACTATAGCTCACCATATTGGGGCCCTATTGAATCAGTCAAAAAATAACTATAATTGATGGGGAATTATAACTATAGTTGTACCCATGAACATAGAAATTGTGATTGTAACTATAACTGAAACTATAATCCCCAATGACTTCACATGACTACTATAGTTCTTATTAGTGATTCATGGTTCACACCAAACCCTTTACCTTAGTAAGGCACTAGTATGCTATTATCCTCCTGGAAATTATCCCTTCAACTTCTTGAAGCCTTACCAATATCTCTTCCATTGTAATTAGCCAACATGGACAATTATAGTTCAGTCTCTTACTAGCTTCACTGCCCTACATCAATCAAACAGTTCCTTATGCATCAATCAAATGGTCTCCACTATAGTTGTTCTACATTGTAGTTCCACTTGATTAAATTATTGAGTCTTTATCGATATATGACATAGTGACTATAGTCTTTTCTAGTATGATTCAACATAATGACTATAGTCCTTTCCAATCAAATCTTCTTGATTCCAATCTAGCTTAAGTAAGACCATCATCACTACCAACTAATCAAAATAACTATAAACTAATGAAATCCCTACTATAACTATTCTAGAGGGGTGGGAGATCAACCCCCACCATTATAGAGTA
>VDFB02338178.1:0-41856 GCA_007258455.2 Sequoia sempervirens | reverse complement strand
TCCAAATTCCAATATTCACTTTCTAATATACTTGGCAATATGTCACTGTTACGGCATTTAGAGTTGAGGCATTGTACATAATTAAGTAGCCTCCCTAAAACCATTGGCAACCCGTCACAGCTACAACTTTTAGACTTGCAAGGGTGTAGAAATTCAAATAATCTCTCTGATTCTATTTGTAACCTGTCTCAACGACGCACTTGAACATGGTAGGGTGTATAGATTTAATAAATAATCCCTCTGATTTCTTTGTCATCCCGTCTCAGCCGCGAGCTTGAGTATAATAGGAAGTTTAAAGGTTTTAGTAACCTCTCTGACTTCTTTATCAACCTGTCTCTGCTGCGACACTTGACCATAATAGGAAGTTTAAAAGTTTAAGTAATCTCTCTTATTTCTTTGTCAATCTGCCTCAGCCACATGCCACCTCTTCCTCTACCTTTGGTATTATAAATTTATGCTAAGAGTGTGATGGGAATGAGAACCCATGGAAGGGCGACGGTTGAGACAAGAGCAATAACAACTAACTCTTGTTGCACCGTCTCTACCCTGCTAGCTTGCTGCATTAGTTCGATAATCAAGTAAACTGTAGTTTTAGCTTATATAGTGATTTCTCAGAATTGTTTTAACTCCGTCTAAACTTGAATAGATTAAGACACCTATATAGAAAAGGACACAAATTTTCAAAGACTTCTATCCTCTCCTTATGCTTAATAGCAAATTGGACTAGGGGACTTCAAATTTCTGTGAATGATATATGATTTCGATTTCATTACAACCCTTGGATTTATAATTATTAAGTTATGATTTCATTCCATTATCCTTAGATATAGTCACTATTTCAGTCTATTTTTTAAAAAAAAAGCAAGTTTCCTTTTTGATCTAGGGGCTAGGAAATAAAAAAAATTGAAACCTTCTTAAAAGAGAAAATATATCTTAATTCTTGATAGGGAAAAGAGGGTAAGACTTTATCTCACCTTTTATGATGCTTTTGTTTTATCACAATTTCTCTTTTAAGAGAATATTTATAGGGAAATTAATATGAGAGGGATGCATTCATTTATTGATAATATTTAGTTCTTATATGAGTAACTTTAAAGTAATAGATATCTTTCTATTTTTTTTTCTTTTGAAAAATTAAGTAATTATTTCTAAAAAGAATTAGTTAATTAAGAGAGTGAACTAATTAAGATTAAGGAAGATATTAATTATATTAAATTTATTCTAGTTTTATATATATACATAATATATGGAATTTAAATTGGAGGATGATGATAAAAGAATTAAATATGATAATTGAGTTGTTATAAGACATTTGAACAATGTATAGATTTCTATTGCAACTTACCTAAGCACATTATGTATCGTAATTCAATTGGGAATTTTTCTTTGAAAGATAAATAAATATTTATACATCTATAAGTCTAGTAGTAATACATTTAATGGGTATCATTTTAATGCTGTTATATGGTTATCAAATGACCTAGAATTCAACGATCTTGCATGCTATGGGACAATGCTTCGTTAATTCCTAAGTGAGTAGCGTGAGTTATACAACCTTTATAGTTGAATTGTAAGGTTATTATGTGAGTTAATTAACTAGGAAATTGCATTATGATTGTCTCAAAATGATTATTGGAGAGAGATGACCTTTTAATTTAATTTGAGATGCTAAAACAAGAATAATTCATTATAAATACTACGTAGATAATGTTTTTGTGAAAAAGTTTAATTACTGATATAATCTTATTAAGAATATGAAAATAAGTCTTGAGATGATTATGAAATGTGATTACTTAGCATCCTTGGTTACTTAAAATTTCTCTTTCGTAAAGGGATGGATAGAATGTGTTTGTTTGTTTATTGTTTGTTCAATAAGTGAATTCACGTGTTTAACGATTGTTATGATGAATTCATTTCGATGTGTCTACCTATCTCTTGAGTTTTTTGGTTTTAGAGGTGATTTTATTCATTGAGTTCGCATTTGATTAATGAATGAGTTTGATGGATCTTTATTATTTTGGTTGCCCGTTTGAGTCCTTTTGGTTGAGGAGATTTCCATATGTTAAGTTTTTGTGTTGGGATTGTATTGCTTCATTTTACCCTCGTATGTGGGTTGTCATTCTTTTGGCTTCCAGAGGCTTGAGATGATTGTCAGTTAATGTTCTCTCTTTATGTGCCCTTGAAGTGGCAAGTGTTTTGGTATTAGGTTTGTGAAAGGGTTGTACGAGAATTGTTGAGACTTTGATTATGTGCTTATAGCGAGATGGGTAATGCCTCGCATGCTTTTCTATTGTGATCTAATGTTCTTGTTATGTTGTACAACCCTTGTTTTTTTGGTTTGATGTTGTTGGGTCTCTAGGGAGAGTGGCTCCTCGTGGGGGCCAGTGCCCCGTTTAAGGGGAAGGGCACAAGATAACCCATGAGTGAGTTAGTAATCAAGTGAAAACCTAATAATTAACTTAGGAGGGTTGGGTAGTAATATCATTATAAGATTTAAAAATGGATGCCTCGTCTTCATTAGTGCTTCTATAGACTAATGGAAGGCTGAGAAGGCTGTGGTCGGTAAGGTCGTTACCTCGTCTTCACGAGAGGTTTATGGCTCTGCATGAGTCACCCTATGGACCGGCGCCTCCAGTTGGGAGGAAGGGCACATGATAGCCATAGATGGGACCGGCACCTCCAGTTGGGAGGAAGAGCATAGGATAGCCCATGTAGGACTATGCGATGGAACTCTCCCCTAGTTGCCCAGGTGTTTTACTTTATTGTGTTCCTTTGGAAGTATGTTATGGGAGTTGGTTTAGATTTTGGTTGAATGGACTTATATTGATTTATGGAGTATTGCCTTGTTACGTCTTTGGTGTACTTTGTGGTCTTGTATGATCTCGTTGATATTTGACTTATGATCTTGTACTTTTATGGTACTGTGATATGATATTATATTATTTAATTGCAATTTGGAATTGTATTATGTTTATTAATTTAGTTTGATTTGGAAGTGTTTCATGATCATCCTTTGGTTACTTGTTTACTAGTCATTGCTTTGATTTATGTGATGAGATTTATTACTTTAAGTTATTATGTTGACTCTTGGATGTTGTTGATCATGTCATTGTAATCCTTGAGTTTTATGATACTTTTGTATGATGTTGAGTCTTGTGGTTACATGTTTGGATGTTCTTGGTTCAGGACTCTTCTTGTTAGCTCCTTAGCACGGCGGGTGGGTCTTCAGACCCACGTGGTCAGGTGGAACGTGCTAAGCACCCCATTGGGTCCCCAGTCAAGGATCGAGAGGTGCAAATTGGTGTTGTTGCAGCGACTCCAAAATTGTATTTGTCTTGGAGCCAGTTATGATACTTTGTATTCATCTATTTATTTGTATCATGTTATCTTGTTGTATGGTTTCTGTTCATGTTTGGAAACACTGTTGTATCATTGTACCTCTAGAACATTGTATTATAATGTAATGTTAAACCTTGTGTGGATATTGGTCATGGCAGTTGTTATTCAATGTGTTGAATTAACCATGTATATGTTGCATTTACGTACACAGATGGCTTCTTAACAATGATTTATCATGTATGTGTTACATTTGTTAATGTTTACTTTGTTATGGATTATATCTTTGGCTTTTATTCTTTATTGTCATTGTGTGGATCTAAGTCGCGTAATGACTCTTTGTGTACCCCAAGGGATGTATGTAGTGAATCTGCTTAAATGAAATTCATGTCATGATTTAATGTGTTTTACATGTATGTTATGTTAATTTATTTATTTATTTTAAAAAATTATGCAGTAATTATTGTTTAATTGTCCTTTGGGGTTCGCAAGACGAGGCATTACAAAAGGTACTACAAAAGATATGGATCATTTATTAATTTTGAAATATTTATAGTAAAGAAAGGATATTGACAAAGATAAGATTAAGCTATTGGAATTTGTGGCATATTTAAGGGAGTATACATTAGATTCGTATAAGAAGACCTACCAAAAACATGATAAGGATTCAGAAGAAGTGAAGAAAAAATTCCTAGAAAACTTTGACACTTAATAATATTATTAGAGAGTGTGAGAAAAATTAGGGAATTAGTAAAAGGGAGAGGAGAATCAATAAAAGACTCTGATAAAAAATACAAAGAAGTATCCCACAAATTAGAGGAACCATTGAAAGAGAAGAAGGTGGAATGGTTCATTTTCAGACTGCAAAATGACATCAAAGTAGGATTAGATGGGAGGATATTTTGCAAGTATCTAGATGTGGTAACCATGACCTACTGTATTGAGGCACAACCATGGAGAAAAGTAGATAAAGAAAGTGGCAGTGAAATAATAGAGAAGTTACAATTAGCAACTAAGCAACTTACTTGTGTTAGGACATAATGGGAGGAGAATACACCAATAAGGTAATACAAAACATTTAGTGCTCTTATTTTTCAAAAGAATTTCATTTAATAAATTATTGGTCAAAGGCATAATGATAAAAGGGGAAAAAACAATCAAGGTGGAGCTCCAAATAGTACCACAAAATCTCCAATTAGTATATGGTGGGTTATGTAAAGAATGGGATGACCATGAGACAAACAACTGTACATATAAATTATTTCATAATCTAAGAAATTTAGATAATCATTTGTACCCTATATGTCTACTATACTCAAGATATGATAGGGATATAGACCAAAATATGGCCTAAGTCAAGGAACTTGTAGAGTGACCCTTATATACACATGATGTGGGATACAAACAACCACTATGGAGGAGTAACAAGAATGCCAATGCATTACAAAATATCTTTCTACAAAATCATGAGGATAATATAAAATTTAACTCTAGAGGAAGTTGAAGATGCAGAAGGTGCAACCATATAATAGATGATACAACTTGTTTTAAATGTGGTAAATCTATCCACTATGCCACAAAATGTTGGTATGACAAGAAGAAGATTCATGTACTCTATGGTAATGAATACCATGATTTATACAATTGAGAAGGGGGGCCCATTTGACAAGACCATAGAACCTATTTATCTTGGAAAAAAGGATTTGGAGCTTATTTTAATTATGACCTTTGGGTTATAGAGCTCCTTTATAAAGTCTTCTCGCATATTTCCTATGCCTCTTGCTATTTGTTGTCATTTCAAAAGATGCTTGTGCTGCAATTGGATATTAATATCCATTATTATTATTTGCAGTGTCTTTAGTCACATGGATTATCTAATAGGTGCTGAGTTACAATCATGGAAATATAGTGAAAGATTTATCAGGCTCTAAACTATAAAAATACCTTAATAAAAAATCTAAATAAATATTTCTAGAATGCTAGAGACTTTGGTAAAGATTTTTTAGTAGATATGAGTACCTCTAAATTTTTGCTACATATTTGTGAGGTTTATATTATTATGTGAAATGGTAAATTTTTTCCCATTGTTTCTATAGTGGTTGATAGTAAAAAGTTAGTATCCTATCACTGTGATTGTAAAATTATGGGGGATCCAAGGAAGTGGTCTATGCTACTTTCTTGTGTTTCTTTACACTAGAAAGTGGAGCTCTAGAGGCTCTTTGAAATTGATGGAATAACCCCTTTTTTCATGGCTATGAGGGCTTATAATGATGATATCACTACTAAATTCTATATTGGTAGCATAAGGTTTGAGGTGTCTCCAAAACTAATTGCAGAGGCAATGAGCTTGCAGTATAGTGGTCCGAAGGTGGAAAAATTAGCAATGGAAACTAACAGTGATTAATTGAATTTTTCTTTGAAGGGGAGGAGAAGCTTGAGTAGTGCCAGAATGGTTATGATTAGGAATGGCTCCCGACTCCTTATAGGGGATCAACATGTACATAATGAAATACTTCACTTTGGAAGGTAGGTACACCACAATCCATAGTTATCACTTCCCTTTTTTCTCACATTAGGAGGAATGAGAAGATGAATATTCATTTTTTTCTACTTTCTTCTCTTAAGCAATGTAAGGCAAAAGGAGCTTTTCCACCCCTTCACGAGGGCCTTATTTAATGTGTTTATAATTATGTCTCTGTTATCACACCCCTACTTAGCCCCTCATTGGAAACTGACCCCCATGTTAATATTGCCCAAATTAATCAACCAAACCCCCAACCATTTCCTCTTCTCAACAATACCCATCATGAGGGTACCTCCTCAACTAAGCCTCCCCTCAAAAAAACCCAAATAATTCCCTTTGTGTTGAAACAACCTTCCATCAAAGGCCTCTTAATTAAAGGAGACCCTATTATCTCTACTATGAATAGAAATGAGAGTATTAACAACCCTCTTGGTAATCCCTCAGTTGTTAAAAGAAAAGGTCATGATAGTTTTGAACTTAAAATGATAAAAAAATGAAGTATCAAAATAAGGGATGAGAAAGAACAAGGCAAGGTGGATGAATCAAGTAGTGGGAAAGGAGGAAGGAGGTCGATAATGTTGATAGGTTAATCTGCCAAAGAAAAAAAAAGTTATGAAGAACCTGAAGATGAACCAGAAGAAGTGGCTCAAGATCCCCTAAATATCAGCAAGAAGGAACTCTCTATTGTTCTAAGTGAGGATCTTGAGGAAGATTCCATTATTAGTGAAGAAGAAGATGATGAGGAGGAAGTTGATCAAGAGATGGTTCAAGATTCAAAAGACAAAGAAGATGAAGGGGAAAAACAAATTGTAAAAGAAATAGAGGATTTGACTATGAAAGCCACAAATGATGTGGGAGGGCACGAGATGGATGAAAATGAAGAGGAAATGTAGCCAAAAGATAGGCCCTTTGAGTTTTATCTAAGACAATTATGTGAGCTTCAAGATAAAGTGAACATAATGGATAAGGCGTTTAATAAATTGGCTTCTATCACTCTGGGTATTATGAGGAGGGTTATGTTTGGTACTATGAATGGTTTGGACAAAATAAAAAAGGGTCAGAGGAAGATGAACTCCTCTCAGGAAGCAGAGATACAACAAGGAGATAAAACTATTGAGGAGATGGAATAGTGCAACGAGGAGCTAGAGCAGTTGGTTAAAGAATGGGACTTGATCTACAATCTAATAAAGTAGTTTGTGTTTTATGTTTCTTTGGTTTTTGGCCTCTGTGCCTTGGTACTTTCTAGGTCGGTGTTCCTTTTCAATTATTTTGGTATCGATTATGTACTTTTTTGGCCATTTTCTCTCTTGGACATGTTGGTTCCCTAGCCATTTGACTTGTGCTATTTCATGCTAGGTAGGGTTGTTGTTTTGGTGCAGGGTGCTAGTCTAAAATTTTGGTTTTTTTGTGTTGTGGTGGTAGTTTTGTTGGCCATCTAGTCTATTGGTTGTTCTCTATTCGAGTTTAGGGGCCCTTCCCCCTACTTTTGTAATAAAAAACTACAATTTGACCAACTTTACCTTATCAATCCCTTTGTAGGCATTTTGAAGAACCTTCCAAGCCTACATGATTAGTTAGCTACTTCTATGTTGGAAAAAATGGCCTCTACCATTACTGGTTTAATAATGCTTAGAACTTTTGGATCCTTCCTCTTGGTCTTTTTCAAGTAGGTCTATTTTGGCATTTGTGAGGGCTACATGTGTAGTTGGGTTTGGTACATTCATAAATCCACTCACAACTAGTTCCTACAAATTATTAGCCAATGAAATATTTTTTATTTATTTTTATTATACTTCACAATCTTTATCATAAAAAATGGGTACTTATTGCCAACTTTTAACCTTTTTTCTAGTAATGTTAGAAACTCAAAATATAAAAAATTCTAATACCCACAACTCTAATGCATAATGTAAATTAAAATCTAGGGCTTTGATACTATTTCATAGGGAAAATAACAAAGACAACAACAAAGACTAGACTATTCTAATAACAGTTTGATGGAAAAATACAATAAAGACCAAGGAGATTGCAAGAGAGGTCAAATATTCAAAAAATAGAGAATATGATTTCTATTTATATAAAAGAACGTATATTAAATGTTTACAAATAAAATACAAAAAATGTTTAAATACAATTTTATAGCTACTATTATATCTAGTCTCTTGGAGTTGTTGTTGTGTTTGCTATCTCTAGAGCTAATAGTTATGAATGCTCTCTTTTTGGAGATGTTAGATGTATGCATGTTTCTAGAGTTGTTGCTCTGTGTATTCTTTTTTGTTGTTATTGTTGTTTGGTTTCAACTCAAAAATTATGAAACCAAATTGTTTTTTCTATTAATTTTTTTGTTTTTTTTTTCTCTTTTAGTTTCTACCTTCCAACAGTGAATTTCCACAAAAAACATTCTTGTTTTGAAAATATTCTTAAAATTTGGATGTCAAAATTTTAGAAATAAATAAATGATATTTAGTAGAAATTGTAAGATAGAATATTTTCAAATCTAAGATCTATAAATTATCTATAGACCCCAAAACAGATTGCTTGATATCATAGACTATAAAAGAATCCATTTCCATTTCCATTTCCATTAATCAAAAACAATATATGAATTAAAAGTTTATTGCACCAATCACATACAATTTTGGAATGCAGAAACGACGAATCCTCTCACCGACCGTCGAACTCATTCATAACAATGTATGTAGAGCAGAATGCTTCCTACAAATGAATCAGTCAACGGTGCGCATGCCAGAGTTTTTAAGTCTTGTGGGGTATTACAAATTGTCTAAGTAACTCACAACCTTAGCAATCAACATCTATGATAGAGACGGGACAACCATCTTTCACAGCTCAAACAAGTTACGTCTGTCATCATAAAACATCCATTTATTACACCCAATCCTAGGGAGGAAACAGAAGTTTTCGTAATGCTGTTGCTTTCGTCGGTGAAGACAAATACAGGTTTCAATCTATTGTTTTGTGTTGTAATCCCCTGATAGCCTCCCCGGCCTCATCAAATTGAAAGAGAACCGTTGTAAAAAATAGATATTTTCTTTTGTTGACTGAGGATTTGTACAGCTGTTGAATGAGATATTAGATTTCCACAGTTCATAATGATAAAGAGAATGTTATTTTTGGATTTTACTGTGTTATTTTTTACATCAACTTTCCAATAACACTTCGTAATAGTAGAGTTCTTTTTTCTGATAATGGATTACAAAATGTAATTGAAATATTGACAACAAAAAATATGACACAGCTAAATAAAAAAAACAACCTTAACTGTTGAATGGTTTAAATGGCTTGTGATTCTAAAAGTAAAACTTTGGAGTACCACCTGCCCAAGTTTAATGATCTGTCCTCCCTTGTGACTCCGATATACCTGCAACGTTCTCGGAATCGATACAGGTCTCATTAAAGTTTCAAAATATGTCAAACCGCTTATGATGGTACTTCCTACAAATTCAAATGTCAAATTGGCTCCAGACATGGATCTGTTGAGTTTTAGTTTCTACGATTGTATTTACTCTCTTGGGTAGTAGGATTGCCATTTGTGTGAATGATGAAAGGAAACTGTGACCTTTTTGTTTGTTTCATTTCAGTGCGCTATCACATCCCATCATTTGCTTTTACCTCCGCACTACATGCCTTAAAAGAATAAAATCTCAGAAAAGCCAAATCGCCTCCCTTACAAAATGAACGAATACAGGCTCCTGCCGACTATAATATATAGTTTTAACTTTCTGTCTTCCACTGTGGTTTTGTTGATGGCGTTTTAGTGTATCTGAACTGACACTAGTCTCATTAAATATTCAAAAAATGTTTAACCGGCTTTAACTCTTTGTCCACTGCCTACGTATGAACGTGTCAAACGCTTTTCCTCCATACGTTTGTGTTTTGTGTCAGTTGAGTTTACTTTCTCAGGTAGTTTCCAGATTGCCATATGCGCGAATGATAGAAGGAAGCGGACCCTGCACGGAAAGTCTCATATTTTATTTTTGTTTTTCATTTGGGTGCGCTACGGCATCCCATCCAAAATATCTCGAACTGCTTTTGGCACCTCTTACAGTGTGACTCTGCATGTTAGAGTGTGTTTTTTCAGTTTATTTTCCTCATTTTGCCTGCCTTACCTCTTGAATGTGAACGTCTATCCAACATACTAATGCTCAATTTACTGCAATTATTGATTGTCTGAAAGTTAAAATTATGTTGAATTTTGAATATTAAATAATAATTATTGTTAAATGGGTATCTGTTAGGTTGGATAATGTCAATAGTTGAATATGTTTTAAAATATATTTAAAAATTTAAATTTGTAATTTAATCAAAATTTAGAAGTAAATAAAATTATGAGATGGATTCTAATTCATTTTGAAGGTTGTAATTACTTCATTAGATGTTAACCACACTCCATACTCTAGTACCTCCAATTAAATTTAGAAACAAAGCTAAATGTCATTGAAAATGAGATAAAAACAAAAGTTATAATTAATAATTATAGCTCTCTTTATAAAAAAAATAAAGTTACCACACAGTAAGCAAGTTGTAATTATAAGATAATAATAATTTAAGAAATCATGAAACATGATTTATTAATTATGCAAACTTGTGTAATATGTTTTTTTATTTCCTTACACAAATTCAACTTGAAAATAAAAAGGAATAATGAGGCTTTGACCTTAGTTAAACCAAAGTTGTATATAGCTCGCTAGACTAATTTCACAAGACATTGAAGGTCAGATTCGGATTTTAAAGCTCCAGAAAACCCTAGCTGAATTCATTCACCATTGCTAGCAAATGAGTCCCAGTTTAAGTCAATTTTGAGATTTCTGTAGTTTTGGATACTCTTTTTCGAGAACATGTTTCTATATATAAACCTAGATTTGAGACTAATTCACCCAAATTGGCAAATGAGTCCTAGTAGGCCTAAATTTTAGGATCTATAGTATTTCCAATCTTCATTCAAGCCTCTACAAGTTTCTAGGTGCACACTTTTGATTTCACAGCTTTCAGTTCTGATTTATATGCATTTCTAGGTCATCTTGTAAGTCATTGCATCATATTAGAGTTTAGTATTACATCATGTATTACATTTATTGTTCCAAGTCTTAACTTAGTGGTGAACCCCTTATTAGTTTACATTCAGTCCCTAGGACAACCCTATTGCAAGATCTATTTCTCCTTTGCATTGAGATCTCTAAGGTTATCCTTGAATGAAATTGGAAAGTGGGTGCGCTCTATGTCCTAAAACCATATGATAGCATTGTACCACATTTTCTTCATTTCAAAAACACATTACCAAACTAGATTAGGTCCATTTAGCTTAAAAGCCTCCTAAATTTAATGTGAAGGTGCAAATAAATGCACTTTACAACACTAAATTAGGAAAAAGTTAGGTTTCTTTAGCTTAGAAAGGGTCCAAGACCTAATGTGAATGTGTAAAACACTTACAATACTAGATCAAGGCAATATTAAGTCCAATTTATAATTAATTATTTCTAGATTAAGTGTGAAAATGTACACAACAACATTCTTTGTCACTACACTCCAAAATCTTCTTTGTAGTTTAAACTCATTCTAAAGATGGATCAACTATAACACATGGGCTCACAACCAATAAATTATTCAAAGTTCATCATAAAATAGCCTTGCAAATGGTTTCCACTTTAAGTTGGGCCCTTAAGTTTAGTAGCACAAAGCTGATCTTTATTTTATTTGATATTCCATTAAAATAAAAAAACTCAACAAAAGAGTATGTGATCCACTAATTATGGCTTCATTACTAGAGATAACATGTGTAGGATTTAACAACAATGTTTAAGTTTGGCAATGACTCATAGTATGCATAATTCATCCTTGGGGTAACACCTCAATTACATGGGTATACAAAAAGGCTCATCATAGTCAAAGTTTCAATACTTTTATTAGATATTTATGTTGAAATTTCATATCACATTTGCATTTGATTGATAGAATGGAAAACAATATTGTTACCATTGTTTTATTCATGGCATGTGCAAGAACATATTTAAGTGTATTCAACACCAATATAAAGATTAACTTATGTCATACATTAATGACTTGGTCAAATTTCTTGGGATTAGATGGTGGCCATGGGAATATAGTAGATTAGGTGCTCAACACTTAACAAGAAGATTTTAGCCTCATTTTGACATGTGAATGGATAATTTTTTGTTCAATAGCTATGTTGAAATAATGGAATGACCAATAAAATTTTATTATTATGTGGCTATTAAATAATTTAAATGTTTATATTAAAAAACATTGTACACTTGTGATGGGATAGGGGTCAACATAAACAAAACAAGGTGGCTCATTTGGTCGTTGGTCCAAGACAAAAGAAACACAATGGAGATACAAAGTCATCAACTAAGAAAATTAGCTCATGGGCTAACTACATGGTAATCAATGATTTATTGTTGTGGTAATAAAACTTAATAGTTTGAAAACTAGTGATTAGTGTTCAAATAATGAATATGTCAAATAGTGCATAGGTTTGATGGTGACAAAAGAGGACATTAATGATACTATAGAATTTATATAATTTTTTGGTGTTTTAATTTTCCCAACCAAGATCTTATGAAAATCTAAAGAATAGCTAATAATTTGGATGATTGACTATCTTAAGGGGTTGGCCAATGAATAGGAGATGGATTTTGCAATCATCTCTTCTACACTTCAACCTCTACAAAACCTAGGAGGTTAGTCTGACACAATATTCATATAGAGATTCCTTATGGTGATTAGATGGACATAGAACATCAACAATTATAAAGAATATTGCCTTAAGAAGATATGTTCTCACTAATTTAACCAATAATTACAAATAAAACACAAAGGTGGGTAGATCCTTAAGCTTTTATGCATTCAATTCTTTGAGAACATGAGAAATAAAGTTATGCAATAAATTATTGAAGAAAAGGAAAATCATTTTAAATTTGAGTGACCATGGAGCTACATACAAAAAAGATCTACAAACTAGCGCCTTACAACCTAGGCAATAGAGTCAACAAAGATATAAATCAAAACTTGAACAATAATTCTTCACCTAGCTTCAACCAGGCTTGCAAGAATGCATTAGACTACTACCTTACAAAGTTTGGAACCAATTACACTTATAGCACCCTACAAATTTTAAAAGCATTCAACATCTCTTTTAAAGCATATTAATTCACTTCATGATTGAAAGATATAATAGAGACATTCACATATATAAAAGAGCTTGAAGATGAACAAAATGATCCTTAATGATATTCTATTCATAAATGAGATGAAGATTACAAAATAGGAGACAATTTAGCTTTGAACTTGGTAGTATATTCAAATATTGAAACTAGCACTGCCATACAATATTTATAGATATATCACATCAATTCTAAGAAAATCTAGATAGGAAAGTACTTACTCTATTACAAAATTTCTTTGTGTAAAAAATTCTCCAAGATCATAATAAAAGGCTCAAAATTCGCTTTTATAGAAACAAGGGAGAAAACAAGCTTTAGGCCTTTTGACAAGTGTCACATTTACATTTGATAATTTAATCCCATAAAAAAAAGTAAGTACAAACTACCTCCTAAAGGAGAATATTTTCCACTAAAGACAAAATTTGTTGAAAGCAAGGACCCACTCCTTTTGTTGCTACCCTAGCTAGCTACTCATTCTTGCTTCAAGGTTTGGTCATATTTGGTGCTTACTGGGTTTGCTGGGTCTACCCTTTGGGTTGCGATTTTTCTCTACATTTAGGTTTCGAGGTCATTTTCCTTGTCCATATGATTGTTTGGCCCATAATATTTTAGTCTTGGCCTTTGCATGATGGTTTCCCTGAATACCAAGTTGATTTGCATTTTAAAGTATAAGTTTTAGCTTTTGCAAATCTTTTTCCAAGAATGTCATTACAAAATTCCTTTTGTGGGTTTTCAATGCATCAATGCCAAAGCCTTCGGCTTTCACATTTCTCTGGCTCGCAAACCTTTAGTTTCTGCTATTGCATTTTCCACAATTCTAGAAAAGGGAAAAATCATCAAGTATTAAGATTATATTCCCTTCATATACATTTCCCAACTTGCTTAAACTGATAAATCTCAAAAGGACTAAGTGTTGGGGTCTTGAGGAAAACTGTTTGTGGGTTTTGAGTGCACCAACGCTGAGTCATTAGGCTTCCTCATTGCTCTGGCCCACAACCCTCTAGCTTTTGCATTGCTCGATCTTGCAAGCCTCCAACTTCCACATTGCTTTGACCCGTAGTGGTTTGATTCCTTTAGTGCCAAGTCATCCCGCTTTTACATGCTCTAGCCTGCAAGCCTTTGCCTTTTGCATTGCTCCAGACCGCAAGCCTTCGGTTTCCAAATTGCTTTGATGTGCAAGCCTTCAATCCCCTCAAAAGTTAATTTCCAAAAATGGAATTTTATCCCAAAATAGAATTTTTTTTCATTAATGGAATTTTTTCTTGAAATAGATTTTTTTCTCAAAATTGAAATTTTCTTGAAATGGAAATTCCCAAAATGGAAAATTTCCTAAAATGGAAAGTTTTTGGAAAAATGAAATTTGCTCGATGGACTACCATTCCCTAACAAAACAACATTTCTTCCCTCTCTTTGTATGCTACAAGTTTATAGTGTTGGAATGTGATGTTGTTGATTGTTGTCATTAATGGTTGTCATTGATGTCAACATACATTGGTTGATTAATTCTAATGCATTGGTGATCTAGATTGATGAGCTCTAGTTGTTGTGTTGTGATGATCTATCTTTTAGTCATGCTTTTCTTAGTCCCATTCATCTTGCAACATAATGAGGCACATTCTTTTGGGTCCGGACCAATCTAGAAATTGGTTAGTGTACCCTAAAACATTATTTGCATTGTAACATGCTTATTCTATCTCTGGATATCATTGTAACATGTTGATTATAGCAAGGAGGTTTTGGTCCATAGTTCATTCCTCTTCACCACGGAAATGATTTTGTGGCTACCTAGTTCAAATTGTATTTGGATGACTTAGAAGACTGTGAAGACATTGTGTTTGGTGGACCTAGGAGATTGTGATGACATGGAATGGTATAACAGTTGGTTTTGTTCGATGAAAGCAAATATGATGAATACGAACATGAAAATACAAACATTGTGAAGTGTGCGAGAGTACATGACTGGGGGTAGGAAACAAAGAAATTCTATCAAGTATCATTTTTTGTGATAGTCATTTTAGTAGTGGATTTCCTTTCATCATTCTTTTGCTAGTGAGCCATTTTTTGTTGGCAGTGAGCCTATTTTTGTTGGCAGTGAGCCTTTCTCTTTTGGAAATGAGCTTGTATATCTTTGGCTATAATACCCAAGCAGTGAGCAATTTGGTAGTGAGCCTTTGTAAAAATTACCTTAACTAGCTCTTTATAATTGAGAATTATTATTCTTGATGGTTTTTCCCTTCTCAGGTTTCCACGTAAATTCTAGTGTTCATTGTGTTTGGTGTTGTTTTGTGTTTTCATGTTCATTAATACCTAATTGATTTAAGTTTGCTCTGGATAAATTAAAGTCAAGAAAATTGTTTTATAACTGATTCAATCCCTCCTCTTAGTTATCTGGACTGTTCAACAATTGGTATCAGAGCTTTGGTTCCTTGAAGAAGAGCTTAACCGCTTGGGGTAGATTCAATGGCACACAAACTGATAATTCCTATATTTGATAGAGTTAACAAAATATGTTGAAATATAGAAGGAAAAAGCAATGTATGCAATATTTAGTGGTTTTTCTAAGACAAGTTAACAAAATTTATTTCATTGGGAACTACTTATGGGCAGGTACAAAAAGATGGATAGCCAATTTGTGGCCAAATTTTAAAAAAAGTTTTGATAGCTCATAACTTGGTGTGTCAAGCCTGAGGCTCGGCCAAAGTGAGCCCATAATGCGAGCATATTATGAGCTATTAAAGGAAAAAAAATAAAATTGAATTCATTCTAACTTGTGACTTTTTTTTCCTGCCTGTGGCCAAAACCCACAAATTTTTACTCACATTCTAGGAGGATCTATTTTGCAAAATTCTTCATCAAACTATTGTTTTTTCATCGCTAGGATGTCGCCACATTGATGAGAAGGTGTGAGAGGTAAGGATTGTTTGCTTTTTGTTTTGAATTTTTTATTTTTAGGTTATTTTTTATATTTATTTTTTGAATTTATAGGAGATGTTAACAAACCTGTAAACCTCAAAATCCTCAAGTTAATCAACCACAACAAAAATCTCCACCAATCCTTCAACATCCTCCTGACACTCAACAATAATTAATGAGTGAAATTGATAACAATAAAAAACAAATTGAGGATTTAATCAGGAGGTTAAATGATCCAAATAGTTCAACCGTGGAAAGAATGAGCCTAGCAACTTCACTAAAAGAAATGTTAAAACATGTAGATTCAATCAGCAAACAATTAACTAGTTGGAAAGATATGAGGCAAGCGGCTAGGGCTTATTACCAGGATAAATTATTGTAAAAGATTTAAAAAATAAAAAAGGTGATTTGTGCTCATTATTCACCAACCCATGCTCAAATGCAAATCTTACCCTCAATGCAAAGAGGTTTCCTATTCATTGGTGCCACCACTAACATATTAGGAAACATTTTTGGGATAAGTGTTACATGGTTTTTAATTAACCACCATGCAACAATTGTGAAGTCTCGTATTATTTCCTTAGGAAACTATACTATGAGTTCATCTTGAACAAAACCCAAAATTATTTTGATATGAGGGACTTCTAGGGGAGAGATGGGGCATTAGCTCAAGATAGACTTGGTGCATAGTAGGATCCTACATGGCAAGGGAGACGACCTCTTGCTAGGTCACCTCAAGAGAACATCATTATCCCTTCCATCATGAAGGAGAGTACCGACGTAGAGACTTTGTAGGCCATCAAATATTTGACCCAGAGTGTCATCCAACATGCCATCCCTATTGTAAAGTGCCATTTGGGGAAGTCTTGGAGTGGTGGGCTTCAACCCCATTTGTGGTAGTCTTGCGAGGCGACTTGTTCATATTACCCCACCGACACTCAGGAGGCTACTATGCAGGATATGTATGCAACTATGGAGATGGTGAGGGAAGTTGACATTTTGAATGAGGCCTATGACATTGATACTCAAGTAAAATTTAGCATGATCATTGAATTTAATTTATTAAATTTTGATTTTGAAATGCAAGATTAACTAATTTAGTTTTATTATTTTAATAAAATTGCAGGGTCACGGTGTTGATACTCAACTCATTGGCCTTGCACCTACTTATTTCTCCATTGCATCTACTGTTGAGGTATGTAACTAGTAAACAATTATAAATTGATTACATGTTAGTAGCATTGTTTTATGAATGGTATTTTAATATGTGATTTTGGATGTTGAATAGGATAATATTGGAGGTTTCGAGGGAACACCTCCTAGTGCCAGTGGATTTACTCAAACCTACACATAGGTAATAGAATAAAGAGTTTAAAACTAATGAATTGTACTCAATAGATTTGTGTAGTTTATATTCATATCATTTATTATGTTTCATTTCATTTATTTCAAACTCAAAGCATTACTCCACATTCCATAACTAATAATTAGAATATGTGTAGGATCATGATGGGCCAAAAAGTGGCGATATGATGGGTATGTGGCTAATGACTGTTTCTTTTACCCAAAATTGATGAAAAAAAGGGTTTTTAAAGGAGATTCTCAACTTTCCACCACTATAAATTATGTTTTAATTTAAGTTTAATAAATAATTATTATTCATTTTCTATTTGAATTACGACTAAAGTCCTAATTGATAGGCTAATTAAAAAACATCTATAGCTTTCAAATGGTATCACATTTTTTGAATCCAAAGCATGCGTCACATTTTATGCTTTGCATACTATTGGATTAAAAAAAAATCATGAAGTTTTGACCAAGTTAAGGTGGTCAAACATACGATTTTTTATATTTTTTCAAAGTTGTAATAAAAAACTCATAATTAACTATTTATTTCCAGGAAGAATATTACAAAAAAATATGCATCACATTGGGACATGAGTCCTCTACTTATATATAAAATATTATAACAAAATATTATCATTTTATTGTGGTTAGGGTGGTCAAACAAACACCTACTTCTTATTTTTTCCTTGAAATTTAAGTACTACTACATTGAAATTTCAAATTTTTACCAAATAGATTTAAAAAAAAACCTAGTAGTTTAGAAACTACATTCAATTTTCTACAGATTTTGTTCTTACATATTTTTGAAATAATATAGATAACTTATTCAAATTTTTATGTCAAGTTGCCTAACTCTAATTTTTTTAGAAATTTTCACCACTTAAGGGCATTCTTTTTCCATGATGATCTTACACATACCCACTAGATGTTGATAGATGAAAAAATTTCAACTACAATATAGTTGTTTAGAAAGTCAACATAAGCATTGATGAAATTCCTTCACATAGCATAAGTAATAAGTAGGAGCAACTTCTAATTTCATTTGCTTGCCATGGTATTCCATGAGACCACTTTTTACTAAGGAATTTTTTCAAATAGTTCACTACCTTGTCTATGCTATGGATGCTTGGAAGGAATATATGAAAGAATAATAGTAAGAAATAGCATAGACAAGGCAATGGGTTGTTTTAAAAAATGCCTCAAAGAAATGAGGAGGCACTTTTTCAAATAGATCACCACCTTTTCTATGCTACCACATTTTCCATACATGTCTACCAAAGAATTTTATCAAATAGTTCATTTCCTCACTGCTATGGCTAAAAGCTTAAAAAAGGTGATTTCCAACAAACTATGGATGCTTGGAAAAAATCTATCAAAGAATAATAGTAAGAAATAACATAGACAAGGCAGTTAGTAGTTTGAAAAAATGCCTAAAAGAAATGTGGTCTCATGGTGATGGAATGGCCTTTTCTATGATACCACATTTTCCATACATGTGTACCAAATCATTTTATCAAACTGCTCACTTCCTTGCTGCTATGGCTAAAAGCCTAAAATATGTGCTTTCCAAAAAACTATGGATGTTTGGAAAAAATTCTATCAAAGCATAATAGTATGCAATAATACCATAGAGAAGGCAATGGACTTTTTGAAAAAATTCCTAAAATAAATGCAGTGTTATGGCGATTGAATGCCATGAGGTGCATTTGTTTGTAATGGTATTCCATCACCATAAGACCTCATTTCTTTGAGGCATTTTTTCAAAATAGTTCATTCCCTTCTATATGCCACCATAGTTATCATACATGTCTATGAATTTTTTTTATCAAATATTTCACTCGCTTGCTGCTATGGGTAAAATCCTAAAAACATGTTCTTTTGATTAAGATATGGATAGGGAAAATATTAAGCATGATAGTAAAAAATATATAGTTTAATATGTACTCAAAGTTTTGTTCATTATTTCATACCTTATAAGTCATGACATGGATTGCTATTGTAGTTTTTATCATTGAATAATTTGTTGTTTTATTTTTAGATGTTGCAAGTGGAAACACCTCCAAATGTTCAGAGTGCAATGGAGATTAGTGTTTCATCTGATATAGAATCCTTGATGGCTTTGACAAGGGAGGTATAAGGAAAACTACTAAATTTCAATTTACATTCATTGTTAGAGATGTTAGTTAGTGAAAAATCAAACCATTATTTATTTGTAGTTTAATTTCTATTTGGATGGTTTATACAGGGCTTCAACACACCTCAACATGGGCATTTGAATATTTCCCTCATGGAGAGTGATCATCAGATGGCGGTAAGTGATTATTTTGTTAAATATATCATTTTTTTAAATTAATTTCTATATATTAATGTTTTTACTTCTTATTGTAATAGATAAGAATTGACCAAGAACTAAACCCTATGAGGAGCACCAAGAGAACTCCTCAACCATAGCATAAATGAGTGACAAACGTATTGCCATATGATCAACAAGCAAAGGGAAAGACTTTATTTTGAGAGCATTGAGAGCGATGATTTTTGATTCCAAAGCCCTTTGTTGTATGTCTATATGGCATTTTTATACATATTTTGTATTGGATATATTTGACATTATATGCCTATATGGCATTCTCTTAAGCCTATATGGTTATTTTGTACCCATATTTTATACTTATATCGACATATATTGATGTATGCCTACATGGATATTTGGTTAATACAAATTTGTTTTATCGATGGTATCCATATTTGCATTATAAATCCATGGTTCAATAGATATGAGTTACATGTATTCAAGTGTACTTTACAAATTACATGTATACTTTTTGACTTATGTGTATTCCAATGTATACTTTGTGACGTGTTTTCATGTGTATACCTTGTATTCATGCATATACTTTGCATTAATTTGCATATGCTATGTATTTGTGTGTATACTTCAAGGCTTATGTGTTTTTGAGTACTTATGCTTCTCTTGTTCACATGTACACTTATTAATTGGTTAGCCATATCTTTGATCATTGATTCCCTTCATGGTTTGTCTTGAATATTAGTTGATTGATGCTAAACAACTTTACTAGTCAATGCTAAACAACCTCAATATTTCTAGGAATATTAGTAGAGTTACAAATTCTAAAATTGTACAAATTGAAAAGAAAATACTAATTGTAAATAAATGCACTCATTATTAAATTGATAATTGATTAAGAATGAGTATAAAATATATCAAGAAATGAGTCTTCTACAATGGAAACTACCAACTAGAAAATAGGCAAAGCATTCCCAATACTTTGAAAGTAATAATCCACCCAAAATTGCAATGGGAGAGAATTAATGCAGAGAAAGGAGGCCTTCAATTACCAATCATAAATTCAACTGATTTCAACAAGCTTCAATCTCCAAAACCCTAACTATGGTGATTCCCTTCACAACTTCACTATTTGCCTTGTAGGTTTATAGGCCTAGTTTCTTGGACCTGTCTCACAATTCCACTTACAAACCCATTACCCAATTATATTTTTAGACACTCTTTAAGGCATAATAAAATATATCATAAAACTCATATAACTCTTTTGGAACAAATCCCTCAAACTAATGCTTCTATATTGTCCCCTTAAGCCAAATAGGCCTAATTTACAAAGAAACTCTCCTCTAAACAATCTACAAATCCCAAATACCTATGGAAATTCATTTACCAGTCTATAAAACTACCAAATCTACAACCTTTAGCCAATGAACCGCTCACTAAGTCCTCTTTATACAAAACCCTCATTTTTAGCAAATTACAAAGGGTTTACTGAAAATACCATTTTCAAACTTCTTTACACTTCACTAATGCTTCAAACATGTTTCAAATGGCCTGTACATGCTTAATCTATCACCAAAAAAATTTCCCAAAGATTTTTCGTCAGCTACCCACCTTTAACCATCAAATTTCACTCAAAACATTCAAATTTGACAACTAGGGCATCTTGCCCAAACTCCCAAATGACCTCTTCTACTCCCAAAACCATTCAATCAACTAATTCCTACCATATTGGGCCAATTCCACTCAGCTACATGAGTTACAATTAGTGGAATGGGTCATAATCCCATTTTTATGTCTTCAAAACCTTAAAATTAGAGTTTTAGACTTGCCTATAGGGAAAACTCAATAAGATTCTAGAATCCCAATGGGAAGGCCTCAAACTTAATTAAGGAAGAATAAAATGTTTCAAAGTTACACCATTGTATGCATTTTTAATTGGTTGTATATTATTGTAATGGGAAAGGAAGATAATTGAAAAACATCTTGAACTTGCTAGACTTTAGGATGATTATATGCTTTTTGTGTGGAATACACAAACTTTTCAACCGTCATGTGTATTTTTCTCTTTTCGATTATTTTGTATGCCATCATAAGGGATCAAGCTGGTTGAATGTAGCTCAAAGAAATTCCACGTGTTTGGGTGCAAAAGAGGACCATGATTAGCATAAATGTATCTATCAAGATGCATTGGAGCAGTTTTTTTGGTCACATGAATTGCAAAATGAAAGTTGAACCACTTTACAATGTTACATTACTTACATTTGACACTTTTTCCATCAAGTAAAAATAGGACACCACGAGAAAACAACTCTGAGATAATTAAAGATGAGAGAGGTTATTGTGGAGGGGCCTAATGCGATCCCATAGGCTTAGACAAAGAGTTTGTAAGCATCACAATTTCTAAGTAATAGCCTGCCAAATATTGCTTCCCTTTTTCACTTTGGACCCTTATGGGATCAAACCAGTTGAATGTAGGTTAGAGCGATTTTACATGTTTGGGTGTGAAAGAAGATCATTTCTTGTATAAACATACCTATCTAGATGCGTTGGAACATTTTTTTTGGTCATATGAGTTGCAAAACAAAAGTTGCACCACTCTGCAACTTTCAACTAGTATTTGACAACTTTTTTCCCAAGTGAAAATTTGCCACCACAAAAAAATTCCTTCGAGATAGCGAAAACCAAGAGAGGTTATTATAGAGTGACACAACACTATCCCATAGGATTAGATGAGAAATTTATAAGCATCACGGTATTTTAGTAACAACATTCCAAAGTTTGTAGCCATTTTGCACTTTGGACTCTTAAGGGATTGATTCGGTTGAACACAACTCAGAGCGAATCCACATGTTTGGGTGTGAAAGAGGACCATGCCTAGCATAAACATACCTATTTTGACACATTGGAATATTTTTTTTAGTCACATGAGTTGTAGAACAAAACTTGCACCACTTTGCAACTTTCAACTACTTGCATTTGATAACTTTTTTCCCTAAGTGAAAATTCACCACCATAGGAAAATGCCTCTGAGATAGTGAAAAATAATAGAGGTTATTATAGATGGGACCAACAAAATCATATAGGATTAAAAAATAATTTTCTAAGTGTCATGGTATTCCAGTAACAACATGTTGAAGTTTGCAGCCATTTTGCACTTTGGACTCTTAAGGGATCGATCCAGTTGAATGTAGCTTGGAGCAATTTTGCATTTTTGGGTGTGAAAGAGGACCACACCTAGCATAAATATAACTATTCAAATTCATTGGAATAGTCTATTTGGTCACATGAGTTGCAGAATAAAAATTGCACCACTTTGCAACTTTCAACTATTTGCATTTGACAACGTTTTCCCTAAGCAAAAATTTGCCAACACGGGAAAATGTATCTAAGATAGAAAAATAAAGAGAGGCTATTGTAGAGGGGCTCAACATGATCCCATAGGCTCAAATTAAAAATTTTAAAGCATCATGGTATCTGAGTAACAACATTCTGAAGTTTGCAGTCATTTTGCACTTTAGAATCTTAAGGGATTGATCTGGTTGAATGTAGCTCAGAATGATTATGTGTGTTTGGGTGTGAAAGATGATCATGAATAGCATAAAAATACCTATTCAGATGCATTGGAATAGTCTATTTGGTCACATGAGTTGTAGAATGAAATTTGCACCACTTTGTAACTTTGCACTACTTGCATCTGACACTTTTTCTATTAAGTGAAAACTGGACACCACGGAAAAACCATTATGAGATAACAAAAACTGAGAGAGATCATTATAGAGGGGGCCAACATGATCTCATATGCTAGGATGAATATTTCATAAGTGCCACGGTTTTTGAGTAATAGCCCGTCAAATATTTTTGCCCTTTTACACTTTGGACCCTTAAGGGATCAAGCCGGTTGAATGTAGCTCAAAGTGATTCTGCATGTTTGGGTACAAAAGATGACCATGCCTAGTCTAAATGTACCTGTTTGGATGCATTGTAATAGTTCATTTGGTCACACAAGTTATAAAATAAAATTTGCACCACTTTACAACTTTACACTGCTTGCATTTGACACATTTTCCATCAAGTGAAAGCTAGACACCATGGTAAAATGACTTTGAAATAAAAAAACTAAGAGTTTATTCTAAAGGGTCCCAACACAATCCCATAGTTTGAGATGGAGATTTCTTAAGTGTCACGGTTTCTAAGTAAGAGCCCATCAAAGATTTCTACCCTTTTGCACTTTGGACTCTTAAGGGATCAATCTAGTTGAATGTAGTTTAGAGTGATTCTTTGTGTTTGGATGTGAAAAAGAAGCATTCCTAGTGTAAATATACACATTTAGACATGTTGGAATAGTCTATATGGTCATATGAGTTGTAGAAGGAAAGTTGCACCACTTTGCAACTTTACATTGTTTGCAATTGACACTTTTTCCATCAAGTCAAAATTGGACACAATGGAAAAATGACTTTGAGATAACAAAAACTAAGAGAGGTTGTTGTAGAGGTGCCCTACATGATGCCAATTCCTTAGAAAAAATTCCTATAACCAGCATGATATCCAGGTAATAGTCTGTCAAATATTGTTGCCCTTTTGTAATTTGGATTGTTAAGGGATTATGTTGCTTGAATTACAAATGTTTGAGGGCAACAATAAATTTCAATATTTGAGTAAATCTCATTATAAGTGTTTATTTCAATAGACTATATACTATATTGATAGTGATATATAATCATTAGGTTGATTTTTTTTAATAAATGAAGTTTTATAATAAGTTAGACATTATGCTAGTCATATTGATGCAGAGCGGGCTATCAAAACACTACAACTCACTCAAATCTTGATGAAATAAAATGAGACAAGATGCAAATGAAATTTATTTCAGTCCTCCATCAATTCCAATGCACAAATTAGAACTTCTAGGCCATACCAAAATTTACAAGTTTTTGTAGCAACAAAATTCGAAGTAGAAAAACACAGAAAATAGTGAACCTTTGTTATTCAATCCTCCAAATGTACAATTTTTGCAACTTTACCAAATTGACTCAAAATGAATCCTTCTAACCAAAACTGACCCAAAAAATTGCAACATGGTCTTTAAGACCTTATTTAAAAACAAAAAAAATACCTTAAACATTAAGACACTACATACTAAAGCCCTCTTAAAAAATGAAGGCCCAGATGCCTTGCACCATAGGCACAATGTCGTAGGTACTCTGTTCTCATAGATCCTTTACAATGTCACTTATACATTCGATATTCTCTTATAATTTATACATCATAGGTTCTCATAATGAGGTTAACTTCAAATGAGTAACTTTATATTCCCTTGCTAAGCTTCACACATTCTTTTATAATGGCTTCAAATAAAAATTGAGATTTTTCAAGATCATCAAAATAAGGATGTTGCATTGCTTTTTTGGCTGAGATTCTCTTCAGTGGCTCATAAATCAACATTTTCTACAAGGAGAGACCAATCAATTTTAAGTATTTTACTTACAAATATACAAAGTAGAAGAAGAAAAAGAAAGAGCATCCAAAATGGAAATGAAATGAAAATAGATGGAAGGAACTTACATGCAATAAATCCACACCATTTGGTTCCAACTCAAGAAAAACAAGGCACAAATCTTGATGTTTCAATTGAGTATAGGCATTCCAGTCTCTCAACTTAGTCACTCTTGGTTATACATCTTCATTGGGAGTTCTAAGATACCTATTGCACACAACACCTCTCATGAATATAATAATTTGAAATTTGAGATGCTCTTATAATGTCTACATCATAGGTGCTCATGATAAGGTTAAACTCAAATGAATAATTTGAAATTCCCTCACCAAACTTTACACACACTTTTGCAATGGCTTCAAATCATAATTGATATTTGTTAAGATCATAAAAATAAGGATGTTTCGTTTCTTTTTTAGCTAAGATTCTCTTAGATGGCTCATAAATTTTCATTTTCTGCAAGGGGACACCAATCAATTTTTAGCAGGTTACTTACAAATAGACATGCCATCTTCCATGTATTGATACTCCATGAACCTGCATTTGAGCTAAGGAAAGAGTGTAGCTCACTTGATCTTGTTAGTGTATAATAATCCTCATATGGTGCAATGTTAGTATCATCCATCAACCAAAAAGATCTATGAATTGAAGGTGTACTTTCATTACCTGGACCCATCCAAGCATTACACCACTTCAGGATTGATTTTGTATCTATCAACTTTGCAATATCTTTATACTTTAACTCTTCTCATGCTAATGTTATTTTCACACATGCGCCGACACCATCATTCTCCCCCTTTCCATTCCTAGCCTCATGAAAGTTCCACATATGCCTAAAACACCTGGAATGGCATGCATGGATTGCTCAACTAGTAGAACATGTGCGAGTTCTTGAACTATGCTGCAAAGTTATCCAACCATATTATATGTCGACCATATGCTATGCCCCTCTAAGACAAATCACTATAGAACATATGGAAGCAACCTTGCACAAACTCTGGAGAATGTGTGCGATCATCACTACTATAAAAGTGATACTCCCTCAATACCTTCCTTTGGCCCCCTATACTATTAGCTGCATGAATGAATGCTAAGTGCAAAAATATCAAAACCTGTGTGGAGTTGTAATACTATGACTGCACCTCACATTTTGGTTGTAGAGTGTATTTCTCTTCAAAATCAACCACTAAGACTATGTTTCCAACTAGAAATGTGTCCTTGCATAGCTTGAATTTCATGCCCAATCATCAGGCTCTATGGGTACAGCTTGCATACTCATACACTATATTTTCATGAAACATGGACATAAACTGATACAATGGAATCTTCTGAATAACCAAATCAAACCTTTTTGCTTGAGACACATCTTTTGTAACGTATGCCACTATTTTATACTTCTTGAACTCTACTAGTTTTTGTCTGACATCATTTGTGCTTTCCATATGTTGACATACTGGCATACACTAGAGGCCACCATAACACTTGCATGAACTATCTAAGCATGTTGTCCTATAGAATATTTGGCTATACTCTATTTCACATATTTTTTTTGATAAGAACTCTCTTGAAGATGTTGGTGGGGCTTCTATGCCACAATCCTGCAAAACATCATTAGTATGCAAATCTAGACATATAGAATGATAAAAACCATAATGGTTAGAGAATTCAATATGCAGTCTACAACAAAAAGTAGTGCGTGTGTGATTTATCTTAGCATAAAAAGGTTTAATAATTTCAAAATATCTTTGACAAATACTAATTTTAGGATAATACTATTGAAATTTATGAAAAAATTGGGTTTGTCATATCCAAAAAATGTTTTGGATGTGGATCATGGTTTCAACTATTGATTATCCTTCTTAGCACATCCATCTAATTCAAAGATGGCCTTGTGTTATTCTTCCAATACTCTTCAATTAGTGTTCTCAATACTTCAACAACTTTTTTATCATTTTGTGGTAGTCTCCCCAAGAATTCCCATAATTCTTTTGAATTAGTGCCCTCAATTATTTGCCACCTTTGAATGGCTCTTGATAAAGTTTTTCTACTAATTCTCATTTGTTCACTTGTGGTAAGATTGATTTAGATACCATAGTAAGAAAAATTCAAATACCATAGTTGGAGACACAATAGTTGGAGATGCACCGTAGTAAGGTAACAAATGATCCATTATTGCAAGATAGGGTGCACCTTCCCCATGTTTCTAACTTAGCCTTGAATAAAGAGTCTTGAAATGGTGGAGAGAAGGGTTAGAATCCCTTGTAGGTAGACTAATCAAGAAAAAAATTAAAATATATTACAACATAAGTGATGAGGGAGATTTAGTGATGAGGTAAATTTATAAATAGAGATGAAAACCAAAATATTTTCAATGATCTATCAATGTGGGAGGAGTATATTCCAATTTTTTAGAGACATGTATGGAAAATTTGGTAGCATAGACAAGCAATCAACTAATTGGTATAATCATTTGATAAAATACCTCAATGAAAGCTTTAGAGAGTAGTGTGCACATCCATAATAAAAGGATTGAAAAATGTTTTTTTATTTTACTTTCTTAAAACCTATTTCATATATATATGTGTATACAAAATGTGGAAGCATACACAAGGTAAGTCAATTGTTAAATAGAAAAATGTCTCAAAGAGATGTGGTTTAAAAATGTAATTGGAAAGTGTATAGAATTGTGTAATTTAAAATATGCATTGAAAACCTAAGGTTATAATGAAAAATAGAAAAAATGAAAGAAAGCCATAATAGAATGAAAGAAAATGTGTATAGACTTCATATACCTAAAATATTAGAGTTTCAAATGGAGGAGTTCTACCTAATTATGTATCCTTTGTTTCTTCTTTCTTTAAACTCCTCAACAATTTAAATTTTTCAAAAGCTTGTTCCCCTCCAAACATCAATTGTATATCATTTTTTAATGGAATTCATGCTTGAATTGATATTATATTCCTTTCAATGTGAAAACTCTACTATTTCATGCAAAGGTGGTGGAAAGATCATGAAAATAGTGGTGGAATGTGAAAAACATGCATGCACAGCTCACAACATCATCAAAAAGGTACTTTTTGTTGGAGAAAGTGAAGAACTAGGAGAATATGTAGAATGTGGACCTTGAGATCATGGGTATATTGAGTTTTTTACCATTTTTAGAGCAAGATAAAACACACTTGTGTTTTAACGTGCTCACATTATAACATTCTCACATTCTCACATTATAATGTGCTCATGTTATAACATGCACACATTATAACATGCTCACATTATAACATGCTCACATTATAACATGCTCACATTATATCATGCTCTTATTATAACGTGCTCATATTATAACATTCTCACCTGAATATTTATGAGCATTATGGAAATGTTTTATTTTATTTTTCGATCTTTCGATCGACGGAGATTTCGACGGATTTTCGATTGTCGATTTTTCGATTTTGTTCTTTTTCATCTTTTGAAGTTCTTTCGGACCGATTTCGATGAGATTTCCCGATTTTTCGACGCATTTGACCCGGGATTTTTGATTTTTCTGATGCCGATTTTTATTTAAAGCTGACGTGACGATGATTTGATTGATGACTTTAATCTGATCTGATTTCGACGGACGGACCGGATTTTGTTTTACTTCGATTTTAGATTTTGTTTTTCATTTTCGACCCGGAGATTTATCGCATTTTCTCGAGATTTCGACGGACCCTGAACGATTAACCTGAACGATATTTCCGAACGAGAACGCGACGCGATTTTTAATCGACAACGATTAACGGTTCGACCTTTATAGTTTCATTTCTTCGCTTTACTTCATTTTACCTTTATACATAGATCTCTTTGCACTTCCATCCAACTTATATACCTATCAACTCCACCCTAATCTTTAAAGTCAACTCTACCTTTATATATTTGATCATTAACCCTTTATATTTTATATCCCTTTATCTCTTTCTTTCCTTTTCGAGCGGAGTTCTCGGTTTCTTCCTCTTATCTATCCATCCATCTTTACCTTATCTCTTTAACTCGAACTCGAATCCCGAATCCCGAATGATTTAATCTCGAACCTTTAATTCGAATCCTTTTACGATTAACTTGAACGATTAATTTAACTTTATATCTCGAATCCCGAAAGATTTATTTTATCCACCAACCCAAATCCTCAAACCTCAACCCTTAAACCCTAATACCCTCAACACTAATCCCTCAAACCTCAACCCTAAACCATCAACCTTTTAACCATTAAACACTCAACCCTAAAACATAAACCCTAAACCCTCAACCTTAACCCTTAAACCCTAAACCCTTAAAAAATCTACCATCTACCCACAACCCCATACCCTCTACCCTCAACCCTAATCCCTAGTACTTAAACCCACTTAGTAAAATCTCTACCCCAATCCCTCAACCCTCAAACATTAAACCCTAATCCCTCAAACCCTATACCCTCTACCCTATACATTGGATGCTCAACCCTAATCCCCCAACCCTACACCCTCATCCCTTTACCTTCAATCTTAAACCCCCAACCCTCAACCCCTAAACTCAAACCATCTATCATCTACACTCAACCCAATTCCCTCTACCCTCAACCCTTAAACCCACATAGTAAACTCTCAACCCTAATCCCTCAATCTTCTTGACCCTTAATCCCTCAACCCTTAAACCATAATCCCTCAACCCCTATACCCTCTACCCTATACATTGGACCCTCAACCCTAATCCCCAAACCCTATACTCTCAATCCTCTACCCTCAACATTAAACCCTAAACCCTTAAACCCTCAACCCTCAACCCTTAAACCCACTTAGTAAGTTGTCTACCCTAATCCCTCAACCCCTATACCCTCTACCATATACATTGGACCTTCAACCCTAATACCCCAATCCTATACCCTCAATCCTCCATCCTCAACCTTAAACCCTTAACCCTTAAACCCTCTACTCTCTACCCTCTACCCTATAAACCATTAAACACTCAACCCTAAAACCTAAACCCTAAACCCTCAACCCTTAAACCCTCTACCCTCAACCCTCAATCCTCTACCCTCTAACCTCAACCCTAATCCCTCAACCCTCTTGACCCTTAATCCCTCAACCCATCAACCCCTATACCCTCTACCCTATATATTGAATTGTCAACCCTAATCCTCCAACCCTATACCCTCAATCCTCTACCCTCAACCTTAAACCCTCTACCCTCTACGCTATACATTAAACCCTCAACCCTCAAATCTTAATCCATCAATCCTCAACCCTCAAACCCTAAACCATAAACCCTTATACCCTATACCCTATACATTGGACTCTCAACCCAAATTATTCAACCATATGTACCCTCAACCCTAATCCCCCACCCCTATACCGTCAGCCCAATAACCTAATCCATCAACCCAACATGTCATCAACCTTATACCCGCAATTCTCAGCCCTCTACCCTATACATTGGATCCTCAACCCTCATATATCTTTGTCCCATTGTCCTCTTCTCTCCTTCTCTCAATCTCACTTATTCCTTAATCTCTCCATCCATCCATCCCTCCCTGTCTACCCTAATCCCTCAACCCTCAACCCTTAAACCCTTAAACACTCAACTCTAAACCATAAACCTTAAACCCTCTACCCTCTACCCTCTACCCTATACATTAAACCCTTTGTATACACCTAAAATTGATTAATACAATTAATTAATTAAATACTAGTTATTTAATTAATTACCCCTTTTATTTCATCTACTTATAAATAAATTCTCAATTTATTTATATAGTTCATACTTTTCTAGATTCTTCATCTTAAACCACATTCTTCTAAATTTAATTAAATAAACAAATGTTTATAGTTTGTTTATATTTAATTAAATATATTCTCACTAAGTTTGAATAATTTCAAATTAAAATTTAGTCACATGTCTAAAAAACTTTTTGTCCACATCCTCAAATGTCACATGTATTTAAATATATCTAATATTTAAATTCCTAATTTGAATTTAGGCACATATTGGAAACTTGGTCATATCACACACTTGATTCCCTCATACATTTGGCATGTTGCTTTTGGTCAAGGGAAAATCCTCCATGATTCTTCCATCTCCACCATTCATGTCTCATGTTTGAATCTAGATGGTTGATTGCTGCCACATCACAAGATTCCTTGAAAACCTTATAAATACAAGCCCATTCTATAGCATTTTTCATCCCATATTTGAGTAGTATTACTATGTAGGAATATCATTGGAGCATTTGGAGCATTGTTTAGCATTCATAATTTAGAATTGTAGTATCATTTTAGATTAATATCATGGATTAGTTAGTATTTGCATTAGATTTCCATTATCATCTTAGCTTTTACATTACATCTTGCATCTTTATCTTTAGTATCATATCATTTTCATATCACTATCTTCATTTACAATAGGGTATGTGTAGGATCATCATGGAAAAAATAGGCCCTTAAGTGGCAAAAAGTTTAGAAAAATTAGAGTTATGATTTAACTTGACATAAAAATTTGAATAAGTTATCTATATTATTTCAAAAATATGTGAGAATAGAATCTATAGAAAATTGAATGTAGTTTCTAAACTACTAGGTTTATTTTTATTTTTTTAAATCTATTTGATGAAAATTTGAAATTTTAATGAGGTAGTACTTAAATTTCAAAGAAAAAATAAGTAGTTGTTTGTCTGACCACCCTAACCACAATAAAATGATAATATTATTTTATAATATTTTAGATATAAGTAGAGGACTCATGTCCGGATGTGATGCATATTTTTTTGTGATTTGTTTCTAAGTAGATAATTAATTATGAATTTTTTATTAGAAATTTTAAAAAATATAAAAACTCATATGTTTGACCACCTTAACTTGGTCAAAAATTCATGAAATTCATTTTTTCTTTTTTTAATCCTATAGTATGCGAAGCATAGAATGCGATGCATATTTTGGATTCAAAAAATGTGATACCGTTTGAAAGCAATACATGTTTTTAAATCAATCTATCAATCAACACTTTAGTCGTAATTCAAGTAGAAAATGAATAATTATTATTTATTAAATTCAAAGTAAAGAATAATTTATATTGTTCGAAAGTTGAGAATCCCCTTTAAAAACCATTTTCATTTCATCAATTTTAGGTAAGAAAATAGTCACCAGCCACATACCTTACAAATACCCATCATATTGCCACTTTTTGGCCCATCATGATCCTGCACATACCCAACAACATCATAATCTTAGGATCATTATCATTTGTTGATAAATCATGTAAGAAGTAGATTCTTGCATTGTCATAGCATCTCATTTCTCAAGTTGTCATTCTAACAATCATAGTGCACATACAAAAATCTGAGAGTTAATATGATTTAATGAATCCTTGAGAATAGAGAACAATGGAATGTTTTAGAGTTTTTCTTTGTTTTAACTTGTTCAATTCTATGATTCAAATCTCTAATTTAATATGTCTCATTGAGTTTTCATCTTTTATTTATTAATTTACTAACTCCCAATTTATTTATATAGTTCATACTTTTCTGAATTCTTCATCTTAAACCACATTCTTCTAAATTTAATTAGATAAACAAATGTATATAGTTTTTTTATATTTAATTAAATATCTTCTCACTAAGTTTGAATAATTTCAAATTCAAATTTAGTCACATGTCTACAACACTTTTTGGCCACATCCTCAAATGTCACATGTATTTAAATATATCTAGTATTTAAATTCTTAATTTGCATTTAGGCACATGTTGGACACTTGGCCATCTCACACACTTGATTCCCTCATACATTTGGCATGTTGTCTTTGGTCAAGGGAACATCTTCCATGATTCTTCCATCTCCACCAGTCATCTCTCATGTTTGAATTTGGACCATTGATTGCTACCACATCACAAGATTCCTTGAAAACCTTATAAATATAAGCCCATTCTATATCATTTGGTATCCCATCTTTGAGAAAACTTATTATCTAGAAATCGCATTGGACCATTTAAGCATTTAAAGTATTTTAGTATTTAGTATTTGAACATTATAGTATCATGTTAGATTAGAATCATGGCATATTTCATAGCTATATTTTAGTATCATATTAGTTTTTATATAGAATTGGCATTATAATACTTAGTATCATATCCATTGTCATATCTCCATTGTCATTTGTAGCATTAAATCATAGCATCATGGCATCAATCACTTAGTTCACACTTCATGTAGGAACTTAGATTTAATATCTCAATAGCATTTTTTTCTTAGGTTGTCATCCAAACCATTCATAGTGAATATACAAAATCTAAGAGAACTAATGATTTAAAGGGTCCTTAAGAATAGAGAACAATGGAATGATTTTAGAGATTTTTCTTTTGTTTTCAACTAGATTAATCTTATGATTCAAATCTCTCATGTAATATGTTTCATTGCTTGTGTGACTTGTTTACTTTACACAATTTTACCTAACACATAAATTTGGCACCCACCATGGGGCCAAACCTCATTTTTAACATTTTCTGGAAAAGTTATTTCTTAGATTTTGGATGTGATATTCTTTTAGCACGATTGTGAGTTCTTTTAGTGCTTCCAAAAAATATTTCAGTGCATCTATTATCTGTTACGGTGCATACGACAAATCTTTTAGTGCATCCATCATCTATTGCAACACATAAATAGAATCTTTTGGTGCATCTAGCAACCATTTCAGCACATACATGGGGTTCTATAGTGTATTTGACATTTCTTTTAGTGCATCCATTAGTTTCTATAGTGCATTCAATCTTTCTTTTAGTGCATACGTTAGTTCTTATAGTGTATAGGATAATAATTTTAGTGAATTGGAATGATCTTTTAGCACATTCAATGACTGTTTTAATGCATCTATTTAAATTGTAAAAATCTTAAAATTCCAAGAACTAGGTATGTGCAGGATCATCATGGAAAAAACAAGCCCTTAAGTGGGAAAAAACTTTAAAAAATCAGAGTTAGGAAACTTGACGTAAAAATTTGAATAATTTATCTACATTATGTCAAAAATATGTAAAAATAGAATCTGTAGAAAATTGAATGTAGTTTCTAAACTACCAGGTTTTTTTTTATAAAAAAAATCTATTTGGTGAAAATTTGAAATTTCAATGCAGTGGCACTTAAATGTCAAGGAAAAAATAAGAAGTAGGTGTTTGTCGAGCACCCTAACCACAATAAAATGATAAAAAAATTTATAATATTTTAGATATAAGTAGAGGAATCATGCCCTCGATGTGATGCATATTTTTTTGTAATTTTTTTCCAAGTAAATAATTAATTATGAATTTTTTATTACAAATTTTTTAAAAATATAAAAACTTGTATGTTTGACCACCTTAACTTGGTCAAAACTTCATGAAATTCAATTTTTATTTTTTTAATCCTATAATATGCGAAGCATGTTTTGGATTCAAAAAATGTCATACTGTTTGAAAGCTATAAATGTTTTTCAATCAGCCTATCAATTAGGACTTTAGTCATATTTTGAATAGAAAATGAATAATAATTATTTATTAAATTCAAAGTAAAGCATAATTTATATCGGTGGAAAGCTAAGAATTTCCTTTAAAAACTCTTTCTATTTCATCAATTTTGGGTAAAAAAATAATCGTCAACCACATACCCATCATATTGTCACTTTTTGGCTGGTCATGATCTTGGACATACCCAACAAATTAATGTTTTCTTTGTTGTAGGTGCATGATACACTGGTCAAAGAAAAATTTATGCAACTATTAATGATTTATGTAGGGGTTGGACTTATTTATTGTTTTATTTTGATTAAATTAGGAACCTAGTTTAATTAAAAGGTTAAAGAACCCCTTTGTCTTTCATGCTTGAAGTGATAGGCCTATGCTCTCCCCTTAACTAAGTGACCAAATGCTAGACTCACTATTTTATGCTTTCTTAACACCTTTAGAAGGTTTGTTGTAGTGGGAAAAAGTACTCACCCTATGGGAAAGACCTAAGTGGGAACAACTAAAGCCAAGTTTTCAACCCACTATAATCAAAAGTGAATTCGGGGAAAGTCCAAAATTCAACAGTGGTGCACATTGATAACCATCCCCAAAGCCTTTGTTCTAAAGTTTGGGAGGTATCCTATGGGAGTTTATCATTTGCCTCACTGAACAAAAACCCTTACTACAAACCATAGTGTAGAATCCAACCAAGTCAGTCTCTAAACACTTTCTATATCACAGTGCAAGGGGAGGGAAGAATCTAGCCCAAAGATACCATATAACAATCAAGGATTACTAGCCAAAAGCGGAGGATTCAACTTTGGTTAAGACCTGGGAAAGGAAAAAATATGAACACCCTCTAGCGAGTCACAAGGCTATGTGAACTGATATTGTTCTAAGATGTGGGTTGTGGTATTTTAAATGATCCTTGAGAATAGAAAAGTGTTTGATCCATCTTCTCTTGTGTTATACCTATGGAAATCGAAAGAATCAAACCAGATTCTTGAATACACACTCAATGTTTAGTTCCTAGGTGGAAAAAATTGTTTGACAACTTGCTATAATGTTTGAAATTATAATTCAAGAAAATCATCCATTTAAACACTTAATTATCATAATTTCCAAAGTGGAAACCAAGAAAAATCCATTGGTCATCATATTGCACCTTGGAAACACTTAGATTCAATGCAAAAAAACCAAATAGACTATTGAAAACACTAAAAAATTCCAGTTTAGTGCATTCAATCACTATTCTGGCACATCCATTACTTCGTCTAGTGCATCACTATAGTTTTCCAATGCATACATACTCTATTTTGGTGCATTGCTAGAATTTTATAGCACACATAATCTATTTTTTGTCACATCAAAGTCATCTTACAGTGCATTGAGTCTAGCTTTTAGTGCATACACTAGCTGTTCTAGCACATACATAGCACCTTTTAGTGCATTAGCTCTATTTTCTAGCTCATTTAATGCATTTTCTAGCGCATCTATTTAGTAGCACATCTGTGTAGTATTTTAATGCATTCAATCTCTATTATAGTGCATCTATGCAATCTTCTAGGACATCCATTCCCTATTTTAGCACATCCAGTCAATGTTTTGGTGCATCCATCACTTTTTCTAATGCATCACTATAGTTTTCCAATGCATACATACTCTATTTTGGCGCATTTCTATCATTTTCTAGTGCATATAGTCTATTTTTTGGTGCATTGAAGTCATCTTATAGTGCATTGAGTCTAGGTTTTAGCACATGCACTAGCTATTCCAATGCATACATATCATGTTTTAGTCCATTAGGTATTTTTTATGGTGCATTCAGTGCATTTTCTAGTGCATCTAGTCTATTTAGTAGTGCATGCATGTAGTCTTTTAGCATATTCACTCTTTGTTATAGCATATCTATGTAGTATTTTAGCGCATCCATTCCCTATTTTAGTGCATCCATTGCTTTGTCTAGCACATCACTGTAGTTTTCCAATGCATACATACTCTGTTTTGGTGTATTGCTAGCATTTTCTATGACATATAGTCTATTTTCTAGTGCATCAAAGTCATCTTACAGGGAATTGAGTCAAGCTTTTAATGCATACACTAGATTTTCCAATGAATACATAACATCTTTTAGCACAATAGGTCTATTTTCTAGTGCATTCGATGCATTTTTCAACGCATCTAGTTTGTTTAGCAGTACATCTGTCTATTCTTTTAGTGCATTCACTCTCCTATAGCACATATACATGTGCAATCTTTTAGCACATTCATAGATTGTTTTAGTGCATCCATTAAATCAAAACTAGAGAGCTATTTTCCTCCCTTGTTCATTAGTTTGAACTAGAATTTAGGGTCTTTTCCAGCACATAATCATTCCTCGGGTACACCAGACTCTAAAACTTATTGAAATTGACATTTTCAAGTGGAATTCTTCCAACTAAAGCAATATCTAACACCTTATAGTTATTGCATCATCAAACCTATCATCACCTTTGATTATTAAGTTGAGTTTCATCATCAAGATTTGTTATCTTTTCATCATGAAATAAAGCTATATAATCAGATTAAACTTAGTCTCATCAATAGGATTTGTCATTCTATTTGAATTAGTTTTCATCCTTGTGACTCCTTGAAACATAGATCAAAGTTTAGTCAAAGTATAACACTTGTATGCTCATTCAAACAAGATTACAAAAGCAAAAACTAAAGGAAAAAGAACTTAAAACTCAAAACATTGGAACTCAAAACATTGAAACTCCAAACATTGAAACTCAAAAAAACATGGATGAAGGTGAAGAAAATCCATTTCATAACATCCACAACCCTGAAGGAGAAGAAATAATTGAGGAAGACATCCAACATGCTAAACAAGATCCAAATTTCCATAAGTTCTAGAAAATAATTTTGAAAGGGATTGAGAAAAATACTTCCTAATGTTGGCTAAACAAGGTGTCAAATTTCCTAATGAATTTGATGTTAATCAATTGAAATCACCTCCTAAAAATCTCAAAAATGGTTCAGAACAGGTGACTGCATTAACTCATCAAATGAAAATCTCCAACAACAAATTCTTGACATGCAAAGAGGAACCTCAAAATGATACTTACTACAAGACATTTGTCCATATATTTTTGATCCAAGTGTCAACATGATTCCTTTTCCTAAACATTATAAATTCCCAAAGTACAATAAATACAATGGTAAGAAATATCTAATAGATCATGTGAGGAAATTTAGAACCATGAGTCTTAAATTTTCACATGAAGAAACTTGTTTGACAAGATTCTTTCCACGAAGCCTAGGTGGACAATGCCTTGAATGATTCTCTAAACTTGCACCTCCAATTAGAACCTTTGAAGGGTTGGTTAAAAAATTCATCACTCAATACTCTAACAACATTCAACACAAAATAACAATGAAATACCTTTGCAATACCAAACAAAAGAAGGGTGAATCATTCCTTGTATTTTTGTAAAGGTGGAGAAGAATGTTTGCTAGATATTCTCATCCCATACCATAAAAAGAAAAGATGGAAATATTTATTAACAACCTAAGTGATGAGATGAGTTAAAAATTGGAATTATAATCTCTACCTGCCTTCAAGAAAATTATTGAGAATGGAATTAAAATTGACGAAGCTTTGGTCAAAAGAGGAGTCATAAAAATTTACAATGAAAACAACTCATCAAACTCCTCCAACAATTACAACAATAGTGATAAACCAAAGTTTTGACAATGAAACAAGAATGTTGGTAACAATGACGCCTCATCTGAAATAAAAAATGTAAAACCAATATTCAACTTGACAACAGCTACCATAAAAATAAAACAAAACAACAATCAAGGTAATGCTAAATCTAAACCACCACCATATCGAACATCATCCAATCAAAGAAGATTCACTCCTTTGGGACAATCATTAGAAACAACATTAAAGGAATTTCTTGCAGCTAAAGTTATAACATTACCAGAGGCAGGAAATTGGGAACCACAAGTTAAACCTTCATGGTGGAATGATAAGCATTTTTGTGAATTTCATAGAAACAAAGGACACAAGACAAATTACTGCATGCATTTGAAACATTTGATACAAGACTTGATTGAAAACAAGACCATATTTGTAGAAGGACCCCAAACGAACAATGATCATGGAGCGTTCAAGAACCCTCTACCAAACTATGAAAAAAGGGAATCTTCTTCATCAAACACCAAAGGAAAAAACATGAACTATGTTTATGAGACCACCATTCTTCATATTGAGGTGGTTGATGATCAAACCCATGACAAACAAGACTTTATTGCAGCTGGTAATCCAATAAATGACAACACCATTGAGCATGAACCAAGCATTGTTATAGTTAAAACTCATCACCATGACGTCAACAACCAATTATATCAAATCACTGACATTGTACCTCTAAATATGATCACAAATGTTGCTACAATTGACAATAAAATTAATTTCATTAAAATCAGAGAGAAACAAGATAATCCACCAATAAACACAATCATAAGAGGGAAAGCTAAAGTGACATTAAAAGGAGCTACATCCTCTACATCTAAAGGAATTGTTGTCCCTACAAATCAATATAACATATATAGTTGATTAGTTGCAGAAAATACTGCACAAATATCAATATTGGAACTCCTAAAGATCTCACCCACTCACAAGAAAATTCTAGAACAAGCTCTAGTCACCACCATAGTATCAAACAACCTGTAGGTTTTCCAATTTCAAGCTATGGTGGGAAACTTGAATGTGCCCCATTTCCTTTCATTTTATGAACATGATGATGTATCCAATACCCATTTGCATAATGCTACCCTCCACATTGAGGTTCTAATTCACAAACATCACTACAAACATGTTCTAATAGATGGTGGAGCTAGCCTAAATATCTACACTCTAAAACTTGTCCATGCACTTGGATATTCAGAAAATGCTATTGATCCTAGAAGGAAAATCAATATCAAATCCTATGATAATGAAGAAAGATCCTCCCAAGGATTGATTGTCTTACCAATTCAAGTGGGATCAATTGTCAAAGATATAATCGACCAAGTATTGGAAAAGAAGTTAACATACAACATACTCTTGGGACATCCTTGGATTCATGAGATGCAAGTTGTACCATCAACATATCACCAGTGTTTGAAGTTCCTTTTCAATGGGAAAGAAATAACCATTTCAGCTAATTCCAACAACCCCCAGTATTGCAACACACTCAAAGAAACACAAGATACTTTTGTGCCACACAATAGAGAGGCTTCAAATCCTAGCTCATACAACAATGAAATACAACTAAATTCCTCATCAAATTGGGTTGAGAAAAAGGACAAGTCAAAAGATTAAGGTGTTGGCGAGTCTACTCCATCAAATCATGAAATTCCACTCAATGTCTTATCAAAATAGATTGAAAAGATTTAGTTAAAAGACAAAGGCTTGGGGGAATACTCATTTGATCAATCCTTATGTTTATCAGAACTTTCATATTCTCCTAAGTCATATGGGAAATCATTAACATCAAGACAACAATCATCACAACCAACAACACTCTTTGATGGAAAGTTTATAAAAGTAGGTACATTAGTGGATGAATCAAAAGACAAGGAGGTTTTGAACTGGTTATACAAGGATGATGAAGCATCACAAGCATCAACCTCAAGTGTGCAAACAAAGCAATATGGAAAAGGGAACATAATTCTGGAAAAGATGGGATATGAGGGAAAAGGTCATGTTGGTAAATGAAAAGAAGGAATCATAGAAGCAATACAACCCATCACAATGAATTCAAAGGAAAAAATAGGGCTAGGATATAGGGAGGAATCCAAAGAAGAAACCAGAAGTAGGTTATTAAGAGAATCCTTCAAATGAGACATATTTTCAAAACAGATTCCAATGAATATGAATGGGATTCCCTCTTTGAAGAGTCTTGTAATGATAAAGAGATTGATGTGATACAAAAGTATACACCAACATGTATGGAGAGATAGAGCTCAAGTTCTAGACCACTTGAAATTGGATCACAACATATTGATGACTCAAGTGAAGATGATTAGACTCTGAGAAAGATAGATACTTCAAAAGAGAGTAACATCATAGACCTTGATATTGCTACCAAACACTTCAATGATATTTCCATCTTGACCCTCACCCCTTTTGACCTTAGCCAATCTAATGATTCATTTCCATTGATACACCCTGAACTGATTGACTGGGATCAAACTGAGTTGCTTGACATACCTAGCTTTCCAAACATTGATGCCATTGTAAATTTCCTTTGCTCTAATGATCTCGAGACATGTTCCACCATTGAATCTCATAACAAAGCTTCAAACAAGGGGAGTGCTAAATCTTCTAGCTACAAAATGAATATAAAAAATAGATCTAATGGTGAAAACCATTTAATGGCAGTATTAGATCAAGAAAAAGTAAAAAAAAAAGAGTGCATCTCAAGGTGAAAACCTCTCTGAGGCACCAAGAGATGGAAAATTTGACACTCTCCCTAAACACTATCATTATATATCCTCAATGCTAATTGAACCTACACAATCCATCAACATTGGTACCGAGGAAATAGTGAAGAGCCTACATCTAGCAGCATCCATGATAGAGGAAGAAAAACCAAGCTTCACTAAATTCTTTCAAGAGAGGAAAGTCAACTTTGCTTGGAACTATGCTAACATGCTAGGCATGGATCTAGAGCTTATAATGCATCATTTATCACTACCACCTAGAATAAAACTAGTAAATAAAAAGTTGAGAAAAATGTATCCCCATATCGCCCTCTTGGTGAAAGTTGAATTGAAGAAACTACTAGATGTAGGATTTATCTATCCAATTGATTATGCTTAGTGGATATCAAACATTGTACCAATTTCAAAACTAGACAAAAGCATCAGGATATATACATATTTTCGAGATCTTAGTAGGATTTTTCCAAAAGATGATTTTCCACTACCTAACATTGACATCATTGTGGATTTGATAGTGGGATATGAAATGCTCTCACTTATGGATGTATTTTTAGGTTACAACATATCACCAAAGGATCAAGATAAAACTTCCTTCACATGTCCAGGGTTAAATTTCTATTGGAACATAATTCCTTTTGGGTTGAAAAATACTAGAGCCACATATCAGAGAGTGATGAACAACATCTTGCATGACATAATGCACAAATTTTTGGAGGATTACATAGATGATTTTTTGGAAAAGTCATATACTAGAGAAGGACACCTGGAAATTGTAGACAAAAT